>APFE030737999.1:62112-86486 GCA_000404065.3 Pinus taeda | reverse complement strand
TGATGTATTTGTCCTCATAGCTTTTGACAGGGTAGTACTGCTCCTTGATGGCATCCCGGAAGTCATTCCAAGTGGGTGTGGCTAAAAACAGTGAGCCTGTACTTTCATCCTTCTGCTCACAGTAGGTTTCCCACCAGTCCTTGACATGGGGGGCTGCTTTGAGAAGAGCGAAAACAATCTTTTCCCAACTTGAAAATTCATGAATAGAAAAATACCCTTCTAGCAGATTTAACCATTTATCTACTGCATCTATGCCTATCTGAGCCTCGAATATGGGGATTTCAAAATTAACTTGTACCTTAAAGGGCGTGGCATTTCCAGAGTAGCTGCTGGAAGCCAATGCGTCGCCTCTGGGTAGCCGCTGAAGGATCTGCGCAAAGCTATCCATCGTCGTGTTCCTTTGCCACTCGAGCACTTCTTCGAGCAAGATTTTGATAGGATCTCCTGCCCCCTCATCTTTCTTCTCACCCGCCATGCGAGGCCGTCGAGATTTTTGAGGCTGGTCTTACAAAGGTTCGACCAGTTCAAGCCCTAACTCCTTATATCCCGACCTCGTTGGGGACATGCAAAGAAAAACAGAGAAAAAGAAGACTGCTCTGATACCATTGATCCAAACTTAAACAAGAACGTAATAAAATATAGAGATAATCATATACACAAAGATGCAGCTGAAATAATACTTCATTTCATTAATGGAAAATACTGAAATATGCTTACAACCAGAAATGGAAATAAACCAACTAGGGCGATGGTAGCTTACCTCTGAGAAGAGATGTTCGGCTACATGCCTCTGAACTCTTCTGAACTGTGTTACAATGAGGCTCGAAGGCCTATATATTGTTGAGAAATAATGGAAAAGCCTTCACATTCCAAAACCTAACCCTAGAAGATGAAACGCCAAATTGTGGGCCCCCTTTTGGGTAAATTGGTACATCAATTTCCCAGGGTCATAACTTTGGCATACGATCTCCGTTTGACATGCATGATGGCTCGTTAGAAAGATCTATCCGAGAAATACCAATTTGGGAAGGGCAACATCAGTCCATGGACACATGTTGCCCCCAGATTTCCCAAAAAACGTCGTTTATGGCCTCAAAACGGCTCTGAAAGGTTAGGACCCGAAAAAACTGCTAAAAATAGTAAATTGTGCTACAATTACAGAAACTGAAAAACTGAAAGAGATAGTTGTGGGGGTCCAAATGGGATAGGTGGGTGGCCACCAACATCCACCTGGATCATTGTGAGTCAAGTTTGACAACTATATGCTAGATACCCGGAGAAATAACATCAAACAATAACTCAATCACTGCGTTATACTCAGCGATGTTATTGGTAGTGTGACTAATACAAATTCATTGTAAACTCACTAACTCACCACTTGGAGCATATATAGCCCACTTTGAGGAGGAAAGGTTCCAAGTACTACGAATAGTGCCATCATCATAACCAACATATGGTTGGTGGGACATCGACAGTTGTAAACCAAATGTAAATAAATATTAACAGACATGGTAGGAAACTTTGAAGGGAACACACTAGAAACAAACTCAACACACCTATAGATAGTATCTACACTGTGAACTATGAAAAAATGACTTAAGCATATTATTTTTGAGGTACAACCCATTTATGGGCTACACCAATGGAACTCCATCAAAATCAATAAGCTCATAGGCCCCTTTAGAAAGAACACATTTAATAATGTATGGGCCTAGCGACATTGGCTCAAACTTCCCAGACCCTGAATTATTAGACTCTTGATCATACAAAAGGACAAGGTCACCTTTTGAGAAGGCACAAAGCCTAACATTCTTATCGTATTTCACATTAATGTGTTTCTTGTGGGCCTCATTGACCATCGTAGCATCGTGTCAGGTTTCATATAAGTGTTTCAAATGTAAGAGACTCTCTTCTTCTATGGAAGTGGAAGGGAGGAGTTTGACAACACGTTTTGGAGATGGAATTTCACACTCCATAGGAAGGATTTCTTCCAGGCCATACACCAACTGAAATAGTGTGAATCCAATAGTAGTTCGAAAAGAGGTTGGATATGATTACAGGGATGCATAAAGAACAATATGTGAGTCCAATTTTTGGATCCCTATCACACACTGAAGCATCATTTCCAAGACTTTGTTGATTTATTTGACTTGCCCATTCTCCTGTGAGTAGTAGGGAGTTGAGCTCTCATGGTGAAGGCCCAACTTGGAAGTTATCTTAGATATCATGTGATTAGAAAAATTCTTCCCATGGTCTGTAACTATATCCCCTGGTACACCAAACCTTGAAATTGTGTGATTAAAGAGAAAGAGAGCAATTATTTCGCTAGTGTTATTATATGTAGTCATCGCCTTGGCCCACTTGGTAAAAGAGTCTACATCCACAAGGATGTTGCCATGCCCCACGACTGACTGAGTGTTACATGTCATAAAGTAAATGCCCCATTTTGAAAAATGTTTAATGGAAATAACAGGATGTAAAGGAGTTGGTGCAGCATGGGTTTTACAGTCATATATATGGCATGCATGACACTTTTGGACCGTAAGGATACAATTGTGAAACATAGTTGGCCAAAATTAGTCAACATATAAAATATTCTCTGCAATGGCATAAACAAACATATGTCCACCACATTCCCTATCATGGAATTATTTTAGAGCTTTCTTGGCCTCCTTATGAGTGAGGCATCGTAAAAAAATCGTATCAATACCACAACGATAAAGGGTGTCACTAATTCTAATATAATTTTTAGCTTGATATCAGATACGTCACTAGTCAGAGTGAAAGGTATCAGGCTGAAAATTCTAGGTCTATAGATATATGATGATGTCTCCATACCACAGGTCAGATGAATCTATCAGGAACAACAACTCATCAGGAATAGAATCATTAGAAGTTTTTTCAATTTCAAAAGTGGGAAGGTCATAGATCAATTTGACAAAGACTAAAGATTTCTTGGATTTGGATTTGACAAACTCCAAATCAAATTCTTGGTGGATGAAAATCCATTTGGAATACTTGCCCCCCAACAATTGTTGTGACAAGATGTATGTCATGGGGTTCGAATCAGAAAGAACCATAGTCTTGTAAAGAAAAATATAGTGGCGAAACCTTTGGATAAATTGGACAACTGCCAAAGATAAATTTTCAGCATGAGTATATTTGATATTTGTATTATTTAGCTTTTGTCTCAAATAATAAATGGGATGTTCATCCCCTACATCGTCCTCTTGGACTAATATCATAATGATGATAGTAAATCTAGTAGTGAGGTACATGAAGTAATCACGTTAATAATTTGGGGGATACATTAATGATGCCCAAACTAGAACATCTTTAGATGAAACAAGCATGGAGAAGTTTTTCAACTTTAACCTTAATAGTAGTAAACTTCTTGGGATGGAATGGACGTAGGTGCTATCAAATTGGCTTAGCATAGGGATATGTTTTTATTTCATGTATAACAATTTTCATATATATACTTGGAGTCTATTTATATGGCTAGGCGAAAATGTCTCGAAATTCCTAGAAAAGGGCTTTATAGGTCTTGATCTCATCGAGAGAGCAAGGTGCACCAATATGTACATTCTCAACAATTTCAGGCTTGATCGAAATATCAAGAGGGTCAGTCTCTTTAATATTGAAAAAATTTTGTTGGCTTATCCTGACCTAGGTTTGGAGTTATTTAGACAAACAAATCCCTACGCTATTGGCCCTTTCACATAGACCTATAGAGTATGGACTGAAGTCTCATGCAAATAAGTATGGGGGGATGCTGGAACCAAGTTTCTGCACGCTTGAGATGTCTGAGATGTCGATTTAGCCCAACTAGATTTGTCTTTGTGCATGTATTTTTGCACACTGTCCCAACCTTCAATACCTTCGTGATCTGTTATAATTTTATTTTGCGCAGCCGTAACCAGGGGCTAAGATGCTTTCGCACTGCTAGGAAGCGAATTGCACTATTTCCCCAAACTACACCACGTATCTTACTTATATTCTTAACAGATCTTAGTTAACTTCAGTAAATAGATATTCTATCTTGCATTCACTTAATCAATAGAATTATACACACTTGTGTATCATATAATTATTAGAAGTGAATTTCATACCCATGATAACAGACACATAAAATAGGAAATAAATACACATAAATGATAGGAAACTTCTCTTTATTAATACTTCCAACTATTACAGACTTGACTCGTCCTGCAGACTCAACTACGGGCTACTAGGCCTCTACGCACTCAGCTGCAGAGCTTTCTCCTACTCTATGACCTAAAAACAAGACTTTACTCCACAAATCTATCTCACATACATCATATGTTCATCTTTTCTTATCAATTCTTCTCTTAACTACTTAGAGCCTCGCTCTATTTATACAATCCTATGGTCCACAGACCATGGGTATATTTCTACGACCAACATTACAATAAAAAGACTAAGGGTGGAAACCCTATGACTCTTTTACAAACTACGCACTCTGCACCCACAAAATGCAGAGTCTTTACATCATAATTACAATCTTTGACCAAAATCTGGGCTCTAAGCCCCAAAACTTCCCTTGGGGATCCTGTGCCCAACAGGTCCCCAACACAAACATCATGACTTGCCCTCGAGTCACTTTGTTGGTGTGGAGATCTTTGCATGAAGACCTCCCAACTCTGACTGGATCACTCTAAGCTCGGCAGCGCACTGAGCGACTGCCTCCTGTACTTCATCGGTGCACTATTCAATGACCGTTATGGCTGAACTGCTACCCTGGATCCTTTCCTGCATTGCTTGTAGCTGTGTGATCTTTGATTCAATGGAGGCTATAATGTTGTACGCCTCATCAATCCACAACGGTAAGTGCGGCTTCAAAACTGCTTCCTTATGCCAAGTAGCATCCAACTGCTCCTTGAGCGCTTTATCCTGCTGCATCTTGGCAAGCCTCTATGTAAGGGCAATCATTTGCGTGGTCCATTTTAATTCATCATATATCTATTGTAGCTCACGTGCCTCTATCTCTAGGCATTGTATGTCTACGTCCTCCTACAGGGTGGTGAGGACCTCAAACGACTGCTTGAACAACTTTGTGCAGTTTGTCATTACAGTGTTGACTGCCACCATTGCTATGGTAATCACGGTGGCACGTTGTTCCTTAACCTTCAGCGGAGTTGAAAATTGCACCTTCAAGTGCAGTTTTGCTACCTAAAGGTTCAGCTCCAGTTGAAACCCGACCATTTCCTCTTTTTCCTTGTGCTTTGTTGCTGCTAATTTTTGGACGCGCGTCTCCATTGGTTCTTCTGCATAGATGCCAACTTTGGGACCATCTAGCAGACCTCCTCTACCACCTACACTATTTGGTTGTTCTCTGCCACTACCTCGTCATGCTACAGGCTCAATTATTCCATGTTGATGTGCTGCTCACTTATTACCTAGAGCGCATGACACTCCCTGGCTCATAGTTCTGCAGTGACTCCATCCTACAAAATATAGAGTGTCTCCTGAGGGAACATATCCACATTTAATCCGATTCCCTTCAACCTACTAACCATAGGCCTGTTGGCCTCATTTTCTATAATGAGTTCACCATCTGGGAGCACTATTGTGTTATTCATTTAGGCGCGCAACATTTCCTCGGCCGCGGACATGCCTACTGCGAGGCTGGTGGACATAGTCCTAGCTTATGGAGTGCGCACTTACAACTCATGTATTTGCATCCGCAAAGCCCCTAACACCATCTAGTGTTGCTCCTCAAACTGTTGGAGGGCCTCCATCATGACGTCCCTCACCATCGCCAATATCATGGAGATCCCCCTCATTGAGGGTGATCAAGTTGAATGAAGTCTTTGAATCCTTCGACTTCTTTCACGGTCCTACCTGTTCTCTCAAGTGCAGACGTTTTAGCTGGGTCGACGCTGTCTGTAGGTCCATGCCACCTTGTTCTGTATCAGTCTCTAGCTTAGGCGAAGGGAACTTTTGTCCTTCGCATGCTTCTTCTATTTTCTTCTGTTTTTCTTCTGCCAACTTCGCAGTGTCACCTGCCGCCTGGGCCTTAGCTGCTACTTCTTCATTCATATGTTTCTTTGCCAGCTATGCCATAAACAGTTTCGCATTTTCTTTCTTCTGTAGTAGAGCGGAATTCTCTGCTTCCACCGCAGAGCTAGTTGGAGTGCACCACTCCGGTGGCCATGACTTCAAGACCGTGAATATGACATCGTTTATCGCTAGATAGGGCAACTCACACCACGTCTTCACCGGGTCCTTCCATGCCCTGATGTAGACATGGTGAAATCTACCTTGAACTCCACAAAACTCTGTAGACTATTGTAGACCGTGGGTGATAATCGTGCCTTGCGATTAATCCCCATTCTGATGTACATCTCCATGAGCACCCAAAATATTTTGTTGTCCCTTATCCTTTGTGCATCCCAGGTTGCCCACAGTGAAGTGTATTTCACTACCTCCGGAAGGTCCTGCGTGTTCATCGGGATCTATCTATCTTTGGACAATTCCCAGGCCACCAGTGCTATTGGCAACAGAAGCCATGCATAATGAATAGTTTTTCCCTACTCCTGTGCCTCACGAAAGTTCTCAAGGAAATCTCAGCATAAATAGTTTTCCTGGTTGAACTGTGTCAGGAAAGGTAGTAACTCCAATAGGCAGTAAAACTGATTCATTTCATTTCATTAGGTAGGTTATTGTTATATACAAAAGGGTGTGACTGCTCAGTTCATCTTCTGATGACTGTTCACATTCCTAATTTAACTATTTACATAAATTCACCCAATCGTGAGGATTAGGTGTCAACATCTCCCCCCCCAATCTGAAGGGATGTTGGTGAGTCCAAGCATCATTTTGAATCTTTAAAGTTTTTCCCTTCCAAGTGCTTTGGTGAAGATGTCTGCAATTTTCTCATTTGTGGAACAATGATGGAGATGGATTGTTTTGGCCTCAACATGATGACGGATCATATGATATTTAGTATTGATGTGCTTTGTTCGATCATGGAACTTTGGGTTCTTGGCCAACTTTATTGCAGAGGTGTTGTCAATCATGAGTGGAGTTGATTGTACTTGTTTTACCTGCAAATCTTCAAGAATTTTCCTGAGCCATACAATTTCTTTTGTTGCTTCAGCTGCTGCCACGTATTCTGCTTATGTTGTGGAATCTGCTGGAATTGATTGTTTTTGTGATCTCCAGGAGACAGCTCTTGATCCAAGACTCATAGCATATCTTGAAGTAGATACCCTAGTTTCTTTGTCTCCATCAAAGTCTGGATCAGAGTTTCCGATGAAACTGAATTCATCCACCTGTGTGTACTTGATTCCATAGTCTTGAGTTCCCTTCAAGTAATTTAGAACTCTTTTTGCAGTAGACCAATGTCCTTCACAAGGATTTTGCATAAACCTGGAGAGGATTCCAACAGGAAATGAAATGTTCGGTCTGGTAGTAGTAAGGTAGTTGAGACTTCCTACAAGCTATCTATACTTTGTTGCATCCTCAATTTCCTTTCCTTCAATAGATGTGAGCTTTAAGTTTTGTTCCATTGGAGTAGTAAGAGGATTTCACTCTATCATGCCAAATCTGTTTAACAAATCTCCAATGTATTTCTTTTGAGAAAGAAATATAGACTTTGGATGTTGGGTTACTTCAATGCCAAGATAGTAATGAACATAGCCCAAATCAGTCATTTCAAAACTTTTCACCAATTCCTTCTTTATGGATGCAATGTAGCTTTCATTGTTCCCTGTCATTAGAAGATCATCTACATATACCACAAGATATACAATTGTTTTTCCAACTTTCTTGACAAATAAAGTTGCATCATCAAGATCAAAATGATTGAAGTTGAGTTTCAGAAGATGCTCAGTTAGTTTTTCATACCAGGTTTGTGGTGCTTGTTTGAGGCCATACAAGGACTTCACAAGTTTGCATACTTTATGTTCATGTCCTTTCACAGCAAATCCTTCAGGCTGGGACATAAAAACATTCTCTTTTAGATCTCCATTCAAGAAGCCAGTTTTTACATCCATTTGATGGACTTTCCAACCGTTCTGAGCTGCTAGTGCAAAGAGTGTCCGGATGGTGGCCCATTTTGCTGTGGGAGCAAAGGTTTCCTCATAATCGACCCCTTCCTTCTGTGCAAAACCTTTTGCCACAAGCCTAGCCTTGTGCTTGTCAAGTGAGCCATCAGCTTTGTACTTGTTCTTGTAGACCCACTTGCAGCCAATTGGTTTGGTTCCAAATGGAGGATCAACCAGCTTCCAAGTGTCGTTCTTTATGAGGACATCATACTCCTTTTGCATCACTTCTTTCCATTCATCATGAGAATCAGCTTCTTTAAAGGAAGTTGGTTCAAAATCTGTAGACAAGTTCAATTCACAATCATAAGAAACATCCATATCCACAGGTGAATTAGAGTCATCCACATCACCTCCATTTTGTCGGTTTGAATTTCTGGTTCTTGCTTTTCCAATTTCATCAGGATGAACACTTTCAAGTGTCTTCATCAGCCACTTTGGGGGACCTTTCTGAGATGGTCCAGGCTGCTCTGTTGATTGAGTTGGGACTGAATCAAGATTGAGTCTCCCATTCTATCAATTACGTCACTTAAAGCATCATCCGTTGTTGGAGTTTCAGTCGGGGGAGAGTATTCTTCAGAAAAATATTCCACATGTTGATCTAGAATAGGAATCCCCCCTTCAAGATGTGGAATCTGATTATCAAATTCTTCAAATGATTTTGTTTTTGTGAATCTATCCAAGCGATCAAGTTGCCACTCAACAACATTATCAGATTTGGATGATTCAAGAAAAATTACATCTCTAGGTACAACAAACTTTTTATTTACTTCATCATAGAGGAAGTATGGTTTGGAGGTGTTTGAATACCCCAGGAATATACACTTACGACTTCTAGCACCAAGTTTGTTTCTATGTACCTTTGGTATCAAATCATAACAGGTGGAACCAAAGACCCTGAGATGTTTTACCGAAGGAACATGTCCATACCACATTTCATAACGAGTCTTGTTTCTTATAGCATTAGATGGACATCTATTCTTTATACATGCAGCACATAGAACAGCATCAGCCCAAAACATTATCTTTACATTTTTGAATAAAAGCATGGATCATACCATATTCAAGATTGTTCTATTCATTCTTTCAGCTACACCATTCTGTTGGGGATTATAAGGCACAATTTTTTTATGTTTGATCCCATGTTAGCGAAGATAGTTTCCAAATTCATTTGTTGTGTATTCTTTTCCATTATCAGTGTGAATAGACCCAATATGAGATTGTGCATCATTTTCAATCCATTTATCAAAATTCTTGAATGTTTGAAAAGCATCAGATTTGTTCTTCAATAAATAAACCCAGCACATTCTGGTGTAGTCATCAATAAACGTCATGATATATTTATTTCCATTTGCAGAAGGAATAGGCATTGGACCACATAAATCTGAATGAATGATTTCAAGTTTCCTATGTTCTCTTGAATGTGAATCATGAAAAGACTGTTTTCTATGCTTTCCTAGAATGCAAGCATCACATTGCTTAAGTTTTCTAGGAATTGTAGGCAAACCAACAACACCATTTTTCTTCAATAAGAGGAAACTGTCATATTTCAAATGTCCAAATCTAGTATGCCATAATAAACTTGATGGAAGTGTACCTTCTTCATGATGAGAATTGTATGAGAAATGTTGTGCATGAGCAGATGTTCCTTGCAGTTTGAGAAGCCTTCTTCTATTCCCCTCATGACAAGTGAGTGGTCAGATGCTTTTCTTACCTCAAGCTTTCCATCGAACATATGAATGGAGTGACCTTGCTGGCGGATGTGGACCAAGGACAGCAAATTTCTCTTGAGTTGTGGGAGATATAGAACATGATCCAGAAATAAAGTTTGGAAGACCAGGCAATTTAAGCCTGATTGTGCCAAGCCCTGATGGCTTGATTTTTGATTGATCTGCAAAGTATACTGCTCCATCAACATTGTCAGTGAAATCTTCAAAAAAATCTTTTCTATGAGTCATGTGGTAGGTTGCTCCTAAATCAAGCAACCAATCATTTTTCCATGAAGCAAGTGAAGCATTAAACAAATCTTCATTTACTCCAATATTACATTGGGCCTCAACATAGTGAGCGGATTCAGGTGTTTTACCTTTGTCTATATCATCAGTTTTACCTTTCTGTTGGTTTCTTTTCTACTCAATTTTGTCCCATGGTAGCTTGCATGTAGAAGAATCATGTGATCCATTTCTTTTGCAACGAGTGCAGTGCAAATTTTCCTTTTCTCCTTGAGAATGTTTGCCCCCCTGCCTCTGAAATATCTTCCTCTTCCTCTTCGTCCACCTCTTCCTCTTGTAGAATCTTGAGCAGGATGCTTTTCTTTATGAGCAAGGCACACAGTCTTTCAGAAGATTCAGGGGTTGTCTTCTTTCCAAAATCTTTCTCTCTTTCAGCAAACTTTTTCACAAGACAGTCAAAGGTTATATCTTTGAGATCTCCATTTGCTCACAATCACTCAAGATAATTGGAATAAGTAGGATAAAGTGCCTTGATAAAAGCGATAAGAGGAATATCCAATTCAACCTTAGTAGATTTGATATCATGTATTATAGACTTTACTTCAAATGTAAGAGCAAGAGGATCATTATTTTGCAGCTCAAGAGTGAAGAATTTAATCACAAGTTGAACAACTTCAAGTGCAGAATGTGAGTCATAGAGTTCTTTCAAATTTTGTAAGGCTTCAAAGGAAGTTGAATATGACGAAATATGGCGACTCGCCTCTTCATTTACAAATGCTGTGATTAATGCATAAGCTTTGATGTTCTTGTTTTCCCAAATGAAGAGCTCTTTGTCTGAGGTAGTTGTACTGGGTCATTGTCTCCTTCTCTGACACACACTCCTTTCCACAACTCATTGAAAATGAGGGTTTGTTTTATCATCCGGGACCATTCAAGATAGTTCTCCTTGCCAGTGAGAACTATTCCCACCATGGATATGATTGAATGCATTCTGTAAAAAATACTTCTACTGATAGAAAAATACTTCTGCTATTAATGTATAAAAGTGTACTTCTCGTGGAGAAAAAAATGCAGCTCTGGTGTAAAAATTGTAAAAATATTGCTCTCTTATATGTAGGACAAAGGTATTACCAATTCCTATATGGTGGAGATGATATCACTCACAACAAAAAGCTTTAGTGAACCACATAACCTTGAGCTAGAAAACTCGTGCAACGTACCAAATAATACAATGTTCAAAAAATACATATGGCTGTGTTAAAAAATGCATATGGCTGCGTTCAAAAAAATACATATGGTTGCGTTCAAAACATATCTAACGCAGAGGTATCATACTGTTATAACACCATTCAAAAGTACCATTCAAGCACAGATACACTTCAAACACTCATCCGTCTCTGGATTCTCCATGCATGATACCATGTCCACGCATTAGCAGCACATCTCCACGCATCTCAGGAATTATGACCACAATAACCACGTATATCAACGCATAGCCATGTTGTCTCCCCAAATATTCACGTGCAGTGTTTAATATTCACTGCTCCAGAAAATAATTGACTTCAAATCACACCATTTCTCAAAACGATATGCGTATTAACTGCAACCAAGTGTTTTCATTGAAAAAAAATGGGAGCAGTGTGTGCATATAACTGTAACAGTGTTCAAATAATAACTATAACAGCAGTCAATTATATGCATATAACTGAAAAACTATACTGTATTAATAATCCAGCATTAATTAATCACATATGCAGCATATCTCCACGCTATCTCGCTTCTCCACCAGATTCAAAACGAGACCACGCTCACCGCAGCCTCTATTCGAAGAATCTCAAACATTCATGTGACAACGTCTAGGCTTCCAACAATCACCGACAGGATAGTCTTCTTGCTTCACGTCAGGTTCACCATGTTTATCCGGAACACTTCTCAATTCAAATGCAAACAAGCCTGACACTCTAGCGCAGGACCTAAGGCGAAGACCATCGTCTGTGGGAATAACGCCGCTCCAGGTATCAAGGGAGAGCGAGCAATCAGAATAGGGAATCAATTCATGCAATGGAGGCAGCAGGCGCAAGTCAGGGCATTTCAAAAAGCTTTAACGCACGGGACAGTGCTTGTCAGGACAACGCCCTTTTTCTTTTAAACGTTTGGACAGTCAGACAAGATGAACAACGCTGGATAGTGCAGGGCAGTGTGGACAGTATGGATAGTGGGGCAGCTACCATGTCAGGAGCAGCTAATTTTATGGAGGAGCTGCTCAACTATATGGAGAGCAGGCAGGGAGTTACAAGGGACACAAAGCTAAAAAAGGGTTGGCTCTGATACCATGTCAGGCTAGGCAGTAACTCCATTAGGCAGAAAACGGATTCGTGTATTCATTCAATCAGGTAGGTCTGTTATATACATGAGGAAGAGACTATTCAGTTCATATCTCGATCAATGTTCACATTTATCATTTATTTATTTACATATATTTACCCAATCACAAGGATTAGGTGTTAACACCTTGAACCCGAAAAGGTAGAAAACAATATTCGAGAGAACCTCTTGACCATGTCAACCAAGTTGTTCCTTTTTCATAAATATTCAATCCCAACCTAAAAAATGGTAAAATTATATTGAGTAGACATAATTTCATTTACTTTTACGAGTTCAAAACAACAAGTACTCGACAATCTTTTCATTTTTCAAGAACCAGAAAAGAGCTTAAATATGACTCAACCTTGAAGAATGAGCAGTATAAAACACTATCAGCTTGTTCTAGTAATGATGGAACTACTCAAAACATGTAAAGGTCAAGAGGTTGGCTAATAAAACCACTCATTATAGATGTTCCTCAGTCAAGGGTAAAACAACCAAGTGAAATCGTATGATTGGCCAAAGAGATCGTGACGACATAATGGAAAAAACTATGATTGGCCAAAGAGATTGTGATGACAGAATGGAAAAAACTAAGGCTCATCTAGCAAAAATCGGCTGATAAAAATAGAAATCACGAGATGTAAAGTGCGAATGGATTCATTTTTACACAAGCTTGAAACATGGGAAACTATGATTGACTATACTTGAAGATGGTTTTATTTTTTCACAAGCTTGAAACATGAGAAAAAACTATGCTTGGATTTGGTTTCATTTTTACACAAGCTTGAAACAAAGATAAACTATGCTTGAGATAATTTTGCATGCACCCAGCATAATGACTCAATTTGAGGTACATGCCCCCCAAGATTCATTTCATTCACCTAAGTGGATTGAATGAAGGGTCACTTATGAGATCAAGTGAAATACTCTACTAGGATTTTACGAGATGTAATCAAAGACCCTAATTGGAAAGGGATTTTTTTCATTTTTTAACGAGCTTGACACAAGTAAAATAACTATGCTTATAACCTATTTCATTTTCTTACAAGGTTGACATAGTAAAAGAACTATTCTCATAACACCTATTTCATTTTTTAATGAGGTCGACATAGTAAAATAAAGATCCTTGCGAGGACCTATTTCATTTTTTACTGAGGTTGACATAGTAAAAGAACTATCCTCATGGGAACCTATTTCATTTTTTAACGAGGTTGACATAGTAAAATAATTATCCTCATGTCCCTCGTTTCATTTTTTAATGAGGTTCACATGGTAAAAGAACTATCCTCATGATCCATGTTTCATTTTTTAACGAGCTTGACACAAGAAAAGGAACTCTACTCCAAACACTTGATCTAAGACCAAAAGAGGCCATGGCTTCCAAGAGGTTATCATTATATGGGATAACTACACTCTGGAAGGGATACATGTCTAGGGATCCGATGGAAAAATTGGGCTCCAATGCCCCTAGTACATGACCTACTACATCACCTACTAGATCATCAATAGATGTGGGCATCGAATAGGTGGCCACTTAATTAACTTGTGGCAGGGGTGATACCACTTACACATAAGGGCCATTAAGGGATGATGGTTTATGGCGAGTTGATTATGTACCAATGAATGTAAGCTGATCAATTATCACAATTCTTCCTTCATGCAGGAAACACATCACTTGGAAGAGAGAAGAGACAAGAGCTTTGATGACATAAACATAGTCACAACCAAGGATTAGATTAAAATCTAATGGGCCTTGGATAACCATCACATCTATATAAATAGTATTTCCTCCCAAAGAAATAGGGAACTTAGGAAGGATCCCTAACAGTTGAATGGTTCCTCTGTTAAAAGATAATAGATTCTAGGTGACGGGGACAAGTTGAGGAGAACTTAAAGCTTACCAAGCAGTTGAGGACAGGATGCTAATAGATGTTCGCTCATTTATGACCATGCTAGGTATGGCCATATGGTAAGCCTATACTGTAATCTAGAAAGGCACATAAGATGGAAGGCAATATCTTGCCAGTCAACTCCAATCAAAAGAAGTGACTAAACTACTCGGAGGGGGTGTCATAGGAATGTGAGAGTTTCCCTCTTTCTCTATCTCCCCCCTGAGAATTGTTCTCATGCACCTCGGGAATGGGAGGATTTCCCTCTAGTTCATTCGAAACTAAAGAAACCAGAAGAGCCTGGGCAATATGAGGTTCACTATCTACTATAAAGGTACCATTAACTGAAGGTGGAGCCAAGTCTACTATTTTTCTCAACCAATGGTTTGTCAAGAACGGACTCACAAGACTCACTTTCAAAGAGAGTTGGGTTGACCAAAGATGGATTTTGATCAATCACTTCATCAACTATCGGAGGATCAGGGGAAATATTTTGATAACCAACTGGAAGACAAGGTTGGGAAGTTGTAAGGTTTTCCATCTCTTTGGAAGCCTCATCCAAAAGAGGACAAAGGTGAATGGGATGATCACCTTCACACAACTTACAAGGAAATTTGACTTTTTCCTTTTTCCCATGGGCTTTACTAGTTGATGGTTTATCCCAAACATGATATCCAATGCTGATGACAAAGGTTGATGTGAACTTGTAGACCACACTTCTAAGACCTTAGGAATAATAGGACAATTTTGAAGAAAGTGCTCACCCTTACACAACATGCAAGGGAATTTTACTTTTTGGGGCTGGTTAGAAGATCTTTCTTCATTAGCTGCATGAGTAGCAATGGTTGCTTGGTTTCCCCCTTGCTTCTTTTTCTTCTTCTTCTTCATCCTCTTCTTCTTCTTCTTAGCTTCCTGGTTACTAGAATCTAGACTTTCACCATGCAAATAGGAAGAGTAGGGTGAAGAAACAGGTGAAGAAGGCAAGGGATCAACTTTAGGATCAACATCAGGTTGATGTTGTTTAGCTAGAGGATAACTTGGTTGAAAATCATGTTGGACACTCGGAATCACCGAGGCCGAAAATAGCCAAACTAGAAAATCAATGGTTAATCAGAAAGGGACAACTTTTCAATATAGGGAGCACCAACATTTTCAAAAGAAGGAAAAGGACTAGGATTCTCATTAGGGAGGTTTCCTTGGTTGGTAGACTCAGAAAATGTTGCCATCGGTATCAACCTGAAATATACTGAGTATTTTCACAGGAAGGATGTTTTTCTGTGGTTAATTAATTGATTTTAACAAAACAAAATAAAAGAGGGGTAAGCTAGGTAAGACGGTTTACCAAGTATCTATGAACTACAATATACACCTTAGCCAAAACCAAGGACTTAACGCATGGCATCCAATCTCCCCAAATGTTGTGTTTGACGAATTAGATTTACAAGGCGATTGACTCAGTTACTTGTGACTAAAGGATCGAAACCTAGTGGGGTCTCCCAATATATACTCAACATACGAGGAGCATAAGTCTATGTTAGCGATGCCTAATGCATAATAGTTCGGTGAGATCACTCCCATATACTCTCCATACTGAAGTGCCTATGATATACCCGAAAGTAATGGATAACCTTCGATATACTTTCGTATAGGAACGAGATTTTACCCCCAGGATACAATGCAGGAAATTAATGATGACTGCTAGGTTTATAGACGTTGGAACACATCTCGAGCATAGACCTATAATTGTTTACGTTAAGTTCCAAATGATCCTTAGGTTAGTTGACGTAAATTTTAAGTTTATCTTGAATTAGGTTTCAATTTTATGGCTTAATGATGTCACCTGAACTCCTATGATTTAGCTAAATGAGAAAAATGAAATATTTTCATTCGATGAAGGCTAAACTAATGAGGGAAGAGAGACAACCAAACAAATGCATCAATCAAGCAAAATGCATCAAAATATATCTCCCTAACTGTTCGAATGCAAAATATAAAAAATGAAAACTACTCTTTCACTTTCACTAACAAATGAAATGCCCATAATGCAATCTTATGAGAAACAAAATCACTTTCTTTCACTAAGATGCATTAATATTTATGTAATTTTTCTTTTACTTCGATTCAAAATGAAAATTAATGCATAAGAAAAGGAAAAATGGAATTAAAAACAACTAAACTGAAAATTTCATTCACTTTGGTTTCGAACAAAAATCGTTTCAAAAATACTTAAATGAAGAGATCCTTTAACTTTTCTTTTCAAAACAATGAAAACAAAACAAGCATATACTTTTAGTTTAACCAAAGAAAACAATTGTAGTCTATGTTTGACAATGGAGAAAAATCAATTTTCAAAGTACATATGAAAACAACTTTGTGAATATGAACCAAAAGCAACTTGAAAATGATGTCCTAATCGCAATCAAACTCCTAAATGGAGGTAATCAATTTCACAAAGACAAGCCAAGTGATGAGTGAAGGGCGACCTAGACCTATAAACCCTAGAAGATAATCCAACTTCAATCACACATCAACAGAAGCTAAGAGACAAATGCAACCATTAAAGGACAATAATAAAGGCAAACACACTGTGATCACACTAGAAAAGCACTCATAGAGGTTGAGATCCACTGAAAATAAGAAGAAACCATAGTTTTGTTTTAGCCTCTAGGATCAGCGCGCCTGTTAAATCCAAAGGATCTATGAAAACCATAGCAACATGACTGTAAATTCAAAAGAAATGTTGATAGTGCTTCTGTAAGACCAGAAAAAATGATGGGCGAGGAAAATAAGGAAAAAAAAAATAAAAAATAAAAAATCAGATTAGACTCAACACTCTCAAGCAAAAATCAGTGACTGTATAAACCTAAAGTGATGCACAAGCTAATAAATCGATGGTTGGTCAAACTTATCAGAGGATCAGATCGAAGGAATGGATGGAAAGGTTATAGCTTCCCCATATGAGTCTCCATTTTCTGTCTAGGTAAATCCTCTCTACAGACAAAGATAATCCCTCTAGCTCAATTAGTGGGTCTAGCAACAAATGAGACAATCTACAAGACACTTTCCTAAATTACAATCGAAATGAGAGAAGAGGGAGGAAACCTACCTTGTTCTGATGCTATAATGCACTCGTTTGTTGAATATCTTGATTGCTTTCTCCTTAGGCTCGATCCTTACTACTCACAGTATTTTAATACCTGCACAAGAGACCAAAGACACAACAAAGCATACAAGTGCAACAAGCATAATCAAATGTAATCCACTTAACAGATCAAGGAGCATTAAGATAAATGAAGCATTGACACAAGCATTTATGGAAAGTGAACCATTAGTTGTATATATTAATAAGAAAAAGAGGAAGCATACAACGTAGGCCTTGAAGTTAGCAAGCCCTCCTTGAATGAATTTCCCAGTCCAAGCTCAAGCTCTCCAAGCACTCCTCCAAGCCAAAGTGAATAGCATGTAGGCACTATCTCAGCACAAGGTTGCAAATAATCAGAGACCAACAATTTAGGAATGGAATAGGATGAATATATAGGTGGGGAGAGAGAGTTAGGATCTTACCAAAGATAGGGGAAGGCCCTCATCTCAAGGAGGAAGCTCATAGGGATAAGATCAAAGGGATATATTGGGATAATTCAACCACATCCATAATGAACAATCTCCAGCTCGTCATTCTGGAAGCCTCTAGATCCCGAAGCTTCTTGTCCTCTTTTGGAAAACTTGCCTTTTATGGATTAGCATGAGTATATAGGTAAAATCCACGCTGGCGGTGCGAGGCTAGCATGGTGCAACCTACCATCAGCATGAGTAGGCAGTGTCATAGTGGCACTGACCCAAGAATTAGGTTTTTGAGCTCATTTTATCAAGAAAGGCTCAAGGCATGTTTTCATCAGTTCTTTAGGGAGGATCTGGATTGCATAATAGGATGGGTACACTACATAATTGTCAAGTTTTGGGCACTCTAGGGTATGACACAAGGAAGTGCAGGAGGTGTGACAAAATATTGTGTAACAGTCTCCCATCTTGAACAGTTTTTTTGTTCTATGTTGATCATGCATGTCCTCATATATCTTGTGACTTCGACAATGTCTCTTGTACCTTCATATGGATCTTCCTTTTCTTCTATGTAATTTTTTCTCTCTCATGGAATCTATTATAAGATCTTCCCTCACTCCTCCTTACTACCATATGCAATGTCCAAAGGTGAAGGAAGAAAATATCCAAAATAGGTTTCAATTGGGGACTTTCTTGTAGAAGTGTGGACTACTATGTTGTAAGAATGTTGTATATATACTAATTCATGAAAACTTTAGTGAATGATTTCAAATAAAAACCCCCATTATATATTACCTTTTACTGATGCTTACATTTTATTTGTGAAATCATGAGAAATGCATATTATAATAACACTTTAGAAAACCATCAACGTGAAATAAGGAAAAAATAAGAATTCATAATTATGAACAACCATAACTCAACGACATGATAATGGCGTTCATATATTGTGGACTACATATTCAAACCCAGTGTCAAGAGTGGGGAGGCCACTTCATTAGTTGTTGTAGGAAGATGATGAGTACATGATGCAATCTTTGTTAATACAAGGAAGAATTCCCTTACCTAGAGTGGCATGTCTCTCTCCCAAGAGACATTCTTCTACAAGAATTATTACTCATAAGATCTCTCCTTCAATATGACAAAATAACAATCTCTCACATAAAGTGGCATACAAAGATCCTCTCACAACATGGCATACATGAATCTCATAATCAAACATCATCTCAACAAAATCAAATAAGGACATGGGAACAATAAACCTTATACCTCTAAGCCTGGGGAAGGCCTAAAAATGGCTACTCGGATGAAGGAACTTCCCATGCCATTATATTCCTTGCGAAAATTTGTGAAATGTGACTATAAACTCGACCCCTTTTTTATTTTCTCAACTCTACGCTCCTCAAGAATCTCAAAGATTCCTTGCAAGATTCTCTTCTTGGACTCGGGAAAAATTATGTTGTTCAGATGAAGAAATGGACTATGTCATTAGACTCCTAGTGAAAAACCAGTTCATTTGAGTATAAACTTGGCATAGTTTTGAAACCTTAAAAATTCTGCCCCTAGAGAATCTTAAGGATTTCGCATAGAAAATACTCTTTGAAATATTCCCTAACATATGCTCTAAAAATATTTTTAGAATATTCTTGAGATTCATGACTTCATTGGCCTGCATGAACCCTCATCTTTCTTGTATTCTCCATGGTTCCCATTGAACCATTTGAATGACATTTTATAACAAAGTGTGAGGGTGAATAAGAGAAAGTGTGTGGTCGACACAATGGTTGGCATAGTCATATTAAATTACTTGTTGTTGGGGAGGTTTTGGGTTCAAAACCCTTGTACTCCTAATTTTTCTTTAATATGGTTTTAAATCCCAAATTTTGTTTTAGTATAGTTTTCAAAATATATTATATATGGAAAGCGTATGTCCATATACTCCGAAAACCATGAGAATAAGACAAAAATGAAGGTTGAACCATGCCAATGCCATTTGGGCATAATTTAAGATGCCATGTGGCACCATGTAATTAGGTCATGTGGCAAGCTCTTATTGTTCCATATCATATGCCATTTTTGTCACCTACTTTCCATGTGTCGACTTGTAGTACTACCACATCACTTGCTTGTGGGTCCACTTAGTTTGTTGACTGAGCTGCTACATTAGCTCTATGGATCCCACTAGGCCTATTGAATTTTCTTCCATGTGTCATCTGCACATCTTGCCACGTGGCAAAATGTTGACTCTCACTCTAACTTTTCCCTAGTTTGACTGAAACTTTGACTGGCCATAATATTTGCATACGAATTTAGATTGAGATTCCATTTGCATCGTTGGAAATCTTGCGATGAGATATTCAATTTGATTCTAGTTTCATTTCAATCCAAGTAATTTTATTTATGATATTTTCTAGACCCACCTGGATCATTCCTGCCCACTAAGTGGATTTTGGTCCTCCAAAAGCATGAGCACGATCTGCAATATTTTGTACTCCCCTATCTGAAAAATAAGTTCCCTAATAGGCCACACTTACTTCTCCTTCACCTTTGTACTTCAGAGCCATAAGTGATGGACTGACAATATTTGCAAAAGACATGTTCTTCGATAATACCAAACACGACCCAATCAAACCCCATACTTGCCTAGAGTTTATAACACACTCTTTGGTCAAGTTTACATCAAAATCATAATAAAAAATAATACCCCAACTATCAACAAAAGGCCAAAAATATTTCTATTTTTCTTTCATAAGTGATATTAAACAATTCATCACTTTTACAATAATTTCACAGCATGTACTTTACAAAATGTGGCCATGATCAACGACTAAAAAATGCTACCCATCTATTACCTAACCAGGTTGATGGGCTATCTTCATGTAGCTAGATTTATCATTGATTTTCTTCACTGACATGTTCCTTTTCAGGTTCTTTCTGGTCCTTTGGTTGTTGCTCTAGATGGAGCTCCCAACATGTGGCTCTTTGATGTTCATGCATGTTACAATTGTTGTAAAATATATTTTTTCTCCATACCTATCTAAAATTATTCCTTCCATGATGTGGAGAAGGGTTTACGTGTCTTGTTCTTTTCCTTGTTTCCATTCTCTTCCAACACGTGGCAACAACATGGTTATAAAAGCCATAAAAATTACATGGTCTTCTATGCCAAAAATTTTGTTCACCATTAAAAATTTTCTTGTAATCAAAAGGAACATTAGCATAATGAGACATATTATACCTTGCTTGTTTGTTTCTGGTGCAATCTTGGTGATGAGAGATTTCCATAGCTCTTCTCCTACAATGCTTATTATCATAGGAAGATTTTGATGTACTTTGAGTATCCTTTTTCTTCAATGTATTCAACAATGGCTTAGAAGCTTCTTCTACCTTCGAATACTCTCCTTCAATGTCTACCAATCCTACAAATTGAGGTGTTTATACAACCTCTAATGGCTGAGTCATTCCTTGGCCATTACATCCTAGGCCCTTGCCTTCATATCCCATCTTCTTCATTAATCTTAAACCAATGCCTACTATGTGATTTTCAAAAGAATCCAAATTATCACCATCATGTGAAAATGAAACTAAAAAATTACCAACACTTTTTACCTTTGAAGTAGTTGATAATGGCTTTGTTGAGCCCTCGTTGCACTTCAAGTTTTCCAAGGCCTATTTTGTGGCTCGTAATTGAAGCTAGAATCTATGCTTATCCTCTTCCGCTTCTTGTAGAAGTCTCCTCAATTATGCATTCTCCTCTTGAAGTATTTCATTGATATCTTAATTTTAATGATGAGAATAAGACAAAGAAGAAGAATATTCACCCAAGGATGGAGATGGAGCATCATTCTCTGCTCTCTCCTTCTCCCTTTCCTCTTTTTCCATTTTCTCCTCATAATTTGCATACATTATATCTATCATTCTTTCCATGATGTAGAAGGACTCGTATAGATCTTTGTAATCCTCCATTTTACTTCTTGTTACATTCTCAATTTACAATCCCTGGAAAAAAGGTCAGACCACTCTGATACCACTTGATTTGGGAAACTTTTCATGAATTCTTTTCAACAAGAATCCCCATTATACAGGATCGTTTACTGACGCTTAAATTTTCTTTGTGAAATCATGAGAAATGAATATTCTAACAACACTTTATAAAACCATCAACATGAAATAAGGAACAAATAAGAATCCATAATCATGAACAACCATAACTCAACGATATGATAACACACTTCGTCTAGTGTGGACTACGTCTCTAAACCCGGTGTCAAGAGTGGGGAGGACACTTCATTAATTGATGTAGGAAGATGATGAGTACATGATGAAATATTTGTTATTACAAGGAAGAACTTCCTTAACTAAACTGGCATATATCTCTCCCAGGAGACACTCTTCTACAAGAACTCTTACTCAAAATCCTTCCTTCAGTATGACAAAATAGCAATCTCTCACATAAAGTGGCATACAAAGATCCTCTCACAATGTGGCATGAATGGATCTCAGAATCAAAATATCATCTCAACAAAATCAAATAATGATGTGGCAAAAGTGCCCCTTATACCTCCAAGTATAGGGATGGCTTGAAAATCGACTACTTTCATGAAGGAACTTCCAAATTCTCTCAGCTACTAGAATTAACCAAGATCTTTTACTTTTGTGATGTTAGCATAATTACATATGAAAGAGTATGAAAAACTACATGAGCATACTTTAAATAAGAGAAAACATAAAAGAAACTATCAAATCAAAGAACAAAAAACTTGATAATGAAGTTCACGCAATGTGGACTATGACTCTAGGCCCGGTGTCAAGAGTGGGGAGGCCACTTCATTAATTGTTGCAGAAATATGATAAGTACATGATGCAATCTTTGATAATACAAGGAAGAATTCCCTTAACTAGAGTGGCATGTTTCTCTCCCAAGAGACATTCTTTTACAAGAACTCTCACTCATAAAATCTCTCCTTCAGTATGACAAAATAACAATCTCTCACATAAAGTGACATGCAAAGATCCTCTCAAGAAGTGGCAAACATGGATCTCAGAATCAAAATATCACCTAAAAAAAATCCAATAAGGACATAGGAACAATGCACCTTATATCTCCAAGTCTGGGGACAGCTTGAAAATTGTCTAATCAGATGAAGGAACTTCCCATGCCATTCTGTTCCTTGCAAAAATATGTGAAATGTGACTATAAACTCAACCCATTTCTGACTCTGTCAAATCTAGGCTCCCCAAGAATCTCAAATATTCCTCACAAGATTCTCTTCTTGGACACAGGCAAATTTTTTTTTGTTGAGATGAAGAAATGGATTATACCTGTTACGTAGTAATTTGTCACCGTTGGTCACCGTCCTTGTTACCCCCCCGCTGTCACACATTGGAGGACACATTTATGGACCTGTGACCAGTGACACAACTTGAAAACACTTGCATTGAGGTCTCCTAAGTATGAACTTCAATATCCCTAAAGACACCCTTTGAAGATTAACCTTGGAAAATACCCTTTTTTCATTAGCGTGGGTCCACAGTGTCTAACCCACGCCAATGGCTCAGTTCCTACAAAGAGGACGCGCCCATAGACGCTCTGTCACAGAACACGGCCCGCGCCACACAATTTGGGCATGATTTTTGGCCAGCGCGCACTGGAATGTTTTTTCCTCCATAACTCACCCAGTTCTCTGAGGAAAAATCCCATAAAAGTAGTCGGGTGTCGTCTTTTCTATCCAAGACAACCCAGCTCAATGGTTATTTTGGGACAATGCCAAAATCTTAGAAGGTGTCCACAAACAACGCATATCTCTTCTCCTCCATCTACAAATGCCTGCCTCCCCACATTGAACAGGCTAGTGATAGCATGAGCTAGAGAGTTTTGGAGAGAGGGCTAATGATAGTGAGAGCTGAAAGAGAGGTTATGCTGCCAGATTGTTGAGAGAGGAAGTGACTTTGCAAGACATGTTGAACTGCTGACCCAGTTGGAGGAGATTTGCAGCGTCAAGCCTTAATTGGTTGTAATTCTTCTCTTTTTTCTATTGAATGATAAGCGACTGTTATTATGGTTCCATTCACATGTTCTTCTAGTAATATTTGAATTATATCCTGCTTGACTGATATATAATTGTATGATATTGGATTTTATGCTTGTTTTGGGTTGTTCTTCATTTGTGCAGGTGTCCATGCGCGGAGCGCAAGGATAGTGACCGGCCAAAGCTAAAGGACAGGAGCGACACTTCTCCCACAGCAAATAGCGTTGGATCTCAGGTTGGTCTTTCTGATCGACTCTTAAATTGTGCAATTAGGAACTTGCATGCAGCGTGTATGATTGTTGCTAGACCCCTGTGGGGCTAGTGGGATCGCCTCTGTCCGCAGAGGGGATTTACCTCCGCAACAAATTGGCGACTCCGCTGGGGATAGTCTATTGTTGTTTGTGTTATATTGTCTGATTTGTAAGTCGTGGACGGAGTCTGAAGAGCGGCTAGGCAGCCTTCGAAACACTTCCGCTATGCGGAAGTGAAGTAGATCAACGCCACTTCAGT
>APFE030737999.1:10150-62092 GCA_000404065.3 Pinus taeda | reverse complement strand
TTCTTCATTTGTGCAGGTGTCCATGCGTGGAGCGCAAGGATAGTGACCGACCATAGCTAGAGGACAGGAGCGACACTCCTCCCACAGCAAATAGCGTTGGATCCCAGGTTGGTCTTTCTGATCGACTTTTAAATTGTACAATTAGGAACTTGCATGCAACGTGTATGATTGTTGCTAGACCCCTGTGGGGCTAGTGGGATTGCCTCTGTCCGCAGAGGGGATTTACCTCCGTAACACTTCCCTTGGCCAAAGAAATTACAAATTTATGGAGGCAGAAGAAGGATCTAGAATCCTGTGTGTGGTTCGGATGGAAATCTGAAATGATCTAGAAATTACTGGCGGTGTAGGAGGTTCTAGAATCCTACATGTGATTCTAGAAACTAATGGCGGTGTAGAAAGATCTTGAATCCTGGAGATCTAGAAAGATTTGATTTGGAATCCTCAGTGAATTTGGCTTCACACTTAACATTCTCCCACTTGAAGCCAAATAACAGTCATCAAGTCACACCGAGTCCTACCATGCCTCTACATAACTCATGTTTATTTCGTGGTAGAATCTTAGCGAGCATATCAGGAGGGTTCCTATCTGTATGGCTCTTTTCCAAGGATAATTGTTATTCCTCCAACACATGGCAGATCCAATGGTAGCTTAAGTCAATGTGCTCGATTTTTGAATGAAATGCTGGGTCTTTCTCCAAGTAAATCGCACTCTAACTACCACAATATAACACATATTTGTCCTGCTTTATTCCTATCTCTCCTAGGAATCGCTGCATCCACACCATCTCTTTACAAGCTTTTGTTCTAGCTATGTACTCTGCTTCTGTTATAGAGAGGGATACTATTCTTTGTAGCCTTGACACCTAAGATACTACTGCACCTGCAAATGTATACAAATAACCTGTACTGGACTTTCTCGTATCCATATGTCTAGCCATATCTGCATTTCTAAATCCTTCATGCATAGTCTCATCCTGACCAAAACATAAACAGTAATGACTAGTATCCTTGAGATACCTTAAAATCCATTTTACTGCATGCCAATGTTGTTTGCCTAGATTGGTAAGGAACCTGCTCACTACTCCCCCTGAATATGCAATGTTTGGTCGTGTGCATACCATGGCATACATTAAACTGCTAACGGCTGAAGCATAAGGAATTTTGCTCATCTCTTCTTTCTCTTTGTCATTACTAGGACATAATTCAGTACTCAGCTTGAAGTGGGCTGCAAGGGGTGTATCAACTAGCTTGGCATCCTTCATATTAAACCTGTCAAGCACCTTCTTGATTTATTTTTCTTGTGACAACCAGAACCTTTTGTTTTTCCTGTCATGCATAATCCGCATGCCCAATATCTATTGTGCTGGTCCCAAATCCTTCATTGCAAATTTGCTACCCAAATCTTTCTTCAACCTATTGATCTTTCTTCAACAATCAACATGTCATCCACATATAACATTAATATGATATACTTTCCTTGATCATACCTCTTGATATAGACACAATGGTCAGCTTCCAACCTCTGAAAACCATGTTCCAACATGAATGAATCAAATCTCTTGTACCATTGTCGAGGTGCTTGCTTCAACCCATAGAGACTCTTCTTCAACCTACAAATAAGGTCTTCTTTGCCTTTTTCTATGAAGCATTCTAGTTGTTCCATATAAATTTCTTCCTCCAATTCACCATGAAGGAAAGCAGTTTTTACATCTAACTGTTCACATTCTAGGTCTAAAGCAACAACTAGACCAAGAATGACTCTAGTGGATGACATTTTAACAACAGGTGAAAAAATTTCACTCAAGTCAATACCTTCTTTTTGGGTAAAACCTTTCACCACCAGTCTTGCTTTATACCTCTCCTTCTTTTCGTCACCTTCATGCTTAATCCTGTACAACCATTTATTTTGTAGAGCCTTTCTACCTTTTGGGAGGTTTACCAACTCCCAAGTTTTATTTTCCTGCAAAGAGTTCATTTCTTCTTCCATTGCTTTCTTCCATTCTTTACTGTGCTCAACTTTACAAGCTTCTTGAAAACAATTAGGTTCACCTTCATCAGTCAACAAAATATAGTTTGAAGGAGAATACCTTTGTGAAGGCTTATGCGGCCAAGAAGATCTACAAACCAATTGTGGTGGTGCATTGTGAGGTTGAATCTCCTGTAAAGGTTCCTGCAATATTCCTTCTCCTTTTTGTTCATTATTTTCCACTTGTTGTTCTTCATGCTACTGAATTTGCTATTCATTTTCTTGTATTGGTGGTATGTTTTCCTGCTGCTCTTCGAACCTGTCAATAAACTTCTTGACCTCCAACTCACCTACAGTCCTCTTGAACATTTCTGACTCATTAAATATAACATCCTTGCTTCTAATAATTTTATGGTTGATTGGATCCCATATACAATAACCAAGATCTTCATCCGCATATCCCAAAAAAATGCATTTCATAGATTTAGCATCTAGCTTAGTTATATTTTCTTTGGGAATATGTACGAATGCTTCACATCCAAAGATTTTCAAGTGAGAATAATTCAAATTCTGACCAGTCCAAACTTCTTCAGAGATACCACAATCCAAGGCTGTAGTTGGAGATCTATTTATGAAGTAGCAAGCGGTCTTGACTGCTTCAGCCCAAAAATTATTCTCCAAACTAGAATTGGACAACATACTTCGCACCTTTTCCATAATGGTGTGATTCATCCTTTCTGTGAGACCATTTTGTTGAGGATTACTAGGCATAGTCTTTTCATGCTTTATGCCAAACCTGTTACAATATTCCTTAAATGCATTTAAGCAATATTCTCCACCATTATCTGTTCTTAAACACTTCAACAATTTGTTAGTCTCTCTTTCAACAACAACATGGAACTTTTAAAATATTCCAAACACCTCACTTTTATTTTTCATAGGATATGCCCAAACTTTCCTGGATGCATCATCTATAAATGTTACAAAATATGATGCTCCTCCTAATGATTTGATGTTAAGAGGCCCAAACACATCGGAGTGTACCAATTCTAACACATTTTTCTTTCTGTCATGGCCACCTCTAAGGAATGAAACCCTTCTTTGTCTACCATATATATAATGCTCACAAAGATCAAGATTATAGGATTTCAAACCTGGCAACAAATTTTTATCAACAAGGATTTTAAGCCCTTCTCGCTCATGTGACCCAAACGCTTATGCCACAGATCTGCTAAATTTCCTTATTTTGTGACAACAGCCAAATCTGATTTTTCTATCAGTGTCTTCAATGTGTATAATGTTCTTTTCTTGGGTCCTTTGGCCACGACCAATGCACCTTTGCTAATTTTCCAGCCTCCTTTTCCAAAGCTTCTCGAATAACCTTCATCATCTAGTTGTCCCATAGAGATTAAACACATGCGCATTTCTGGTACATGCCTAACCTGTTTCAAAAATATATCTTGTCCATATTTCATCTTGATCTGGACATCTGCCACTCCAACAATATTGCAAAAATGATTATTCCCCAAATGCACTCTACCAATGAAACACAACTATCTTTGCATGGGGTTACATGGTGAGATGCCCCAGAGTCAATGATCCAATCAAAGCCACTACTAGATGTAGATGTATATACACATGCATCATCTACTGAAACAGTAAACAACACATCACCATCTGTGGCTACAACAGTAGTCTCACCTATATTTGTGCTTGATGACTTGTGATTTGTACTAGATGGTCTCTGATCCTTTTGTCCTTCCAGAATCGACATTCTTTCTTCATGTGCCTGGGTTTGCCATAATGAAAGCAGATGATCCTTCCTCTCCTTGATTTTGATCTACCTCTTGATCTTGATCGCTCTTGCCAGCCTCAATCCATTCTCCTACCACGATTAGCTAGAGCTAGAGCCTCTCCTCCCTGGTTTTCCGCAATTGACTTGTGTCGCAACTCCTCATTCATTAAACTGTTGTTGACATCATCAAACTTCAGGGTCCCTGTAGTTGTTGAAGTGCTCATAGCTACAATTAAATTTTCTCAGTTGTCTGGCATAGAACACATTAGCAAAATAGCTCTAATTTCATCATCTAAAAAGATTTTAACAGAGGCAAGTTGATTAGTAATAATAATAAATGCATTCATATGCTCAACAACTAAAGCACCCTCCTCCATTTTGAATTTATAAATCTTCTTCATCAAGGACACTTTGTTTGATGTCATTTTCTTCTCATATAGATCATGGAGCTTCTTCCATAATCCTTCTACCATCTTTTCTCCAGACACATTGAAATAAAAATTCTTTGCTCAATATTGGGTGATTGTTGTAATCGCCTTTCTATCTAGCTTATTCCATTCCTCATTTGTCATCGATGAGGGTTTCTTTGTTATGCCCTCAATCTACAAATACTGATGCTTTAAAATCAGTATATCCTCCATCTGTGATTTCCATAGGGCAAAATTAGCCCCACTCAACTTCTCCATATCTGTAACTGTTGTCTCTATTTTCAATCAAATTCACGCACAAAAACTCCACTTAAAAATAAAACTTTAAGTATTACTCTTTAAAATTTAGTAATAATGACATTCCTCCTTTTAAAATACCCTTTTCAAAATTCTTGTTCCTTTTTTAAATATACTTTTCAAAATTCCAACATATAATTATATATGTTTCATAATAAATATAAAAACATATATAATGTTTTAACTTTTTCACATTTCACACATACATATGTTGGTTTGAGAAAAAACTTCACTTATACGTGCAAACTTGATGTAAAAAAAAACTTACGAACACCACGTCTCAACTCCAATGTTCACAGATCTCCACTTTTCCAAACTCCAGCACCACGTTTCAACATAAATCCATGACCTTGTTTTTCTTGCAGCAACTGCCTTTTAGTTTCAGAGTTCCTTAGCTATTTCCTAGACAGATCCTTCAACAGCTCCAGGAGTAACAACCAACGTTTTAACAAGCCCTGCTAGAGCAAGGCAATGGCACTAAGCGGCTTGCACCATGGATATTCGAACCATGCTCTGATACCAGTTGTCGGCTTGCACCATGGATATTCTAACCATGCTCTAATACCAGTTGTTAGACCAGAGCATACATAACACACAATGGTTAGACCAGAGCATACATAACACACAATGGATTTATACTCACAGAAAAACAAATGGAGAAACAACAAGATTACTTAATCAGAAATAGTGAAATAGATAAAATAGTCACTGGAGAATAGAAATCACTTTGCATTACAAGCTTGGGCCTTGTCTTGCTTCCCTTGGCCAGAGAAATTACAAATTTCTAGAGGTAGAAGAAGTATCTAGAATCTTGTGTGTGGTTTGGATGGAGATCTGAAATGATCTAGAAACTAGTGGCGGTGTAGGAGGTTCTAGAATCCTGCATATGATTCTAGAAACTAACGACGGTGTAGAAAGATCTAGAAAGATCTGATTTGGAATCCTCCGTGAATTTGGCTTCACACTTAACACATTTAAATATAAATGCCATAATAGTAATCATACCAAAAAATATAGGAAAACATAAAAGAGGAAAAATAAAGTAGTTGTTTGCATTAATAACATAAAAACAAATCTAAATAATTGGAAATTTATTTTAATTTATTAATTGGTTTTTTGTTATTAAAATTTATTTATATTATAATTAAATTTATTTTACATTAAGTCTTTATAATTTTAATTTAGTTATCAAGAACTATTAGGTGGATGGTAAAGTTTTAATTTCCATAGAATATGTTGAATATTCTTTAGTATTCATAGATTAAGGGTTAATGTTTATCTTCTAGTTATTTAGGTTTTTCTAATAAATTTATGTGTAGCAAAATTTTATATCAACACTTCTCATATTGAGCATGCAATATTGAAAATACATGGTATTTGCCAATAATATTGTAGTTAAATCTATTTATAAGTTAAAAAAATTCACTCTAGAGTGAGATGAATCTCCATCTTGAAAAATATTGTTTATTTTTATAACTTTTTTTAATGTGAACAATGTGAAATGTATCTTGGCCTAAATATCTAATGCTAATCATGAATTCCACATTTACCATTTAATTTATATAATTAAATTTATTGTATTCTAAATTGATAATTTCTTCCCCTTAATTGAGATTTATATAATACCTAAACTTATTTTCTTTCACATAAAAAGGTTATATTTTGAACTAAATATTGTCAGACAAAATTTTATCCTATATCTACATTACTGATTGTTTTAATTATCCACATAACATATATAATAATATATATAATAAATATATATAAAATTCATTGAGTCTTATATTTATATTTATATATATGTTTCGTCTGAATGTCATAATTTTCATTGAGTCTTATATATAGTCCGTCTGAAGTTGGATATCATAATGAAAAAATAAAAAGAAAAAATCATATAATTACAAATAAAAAAACTAAAAAATTATTTTTATTATAAATTTTATTTTAATTAAAATGAAAATGTATCAAATGATCAATGAAATATGTTATCACTGTCATGAAAATAAAAATATTTGTTTTCACGGCACACATGTCATAACTATAATACGCTATCATGAGAATACAAATATTGTTTTCGTGGCCATATGTGTCATTTGATGAAGAGCTAAGATAAACCTTGAGGAATGATTATGGAAGAATGGTGGAATATTTGCGTCCCATGTCTAACTCAACCGCTTATTAAATATGTGCTTATTTCCATTTTTTATACAGTTGGAATTAATCATTTATGGATTAACTTTTATTGAAATGTACTATTTTTATACAGTTGGAATTAATCATTTATGGATTAACTTTTATTGAAATGTACTATTTACAAATTAGAGATGAAAATGGTGACTAAGAGAGCTTAGAGAGTACTAGCAAAAATTTAACTACATTTTTTATTACATCTTTAAATGTTAAACTATTTTATTTTATCGATTTCAACTTCTTTTATTATGTTTTTAGAAAGTGGGGACGATGAGTGTTCAAAAAATTAAGGATGTGATTGAAAATGGTTCAATCAATTTGTGATGCCAGATTAATTACATTGGCTTATATTTATTTGGTTTTCAACAATAACGTATACAAATTTCATTTGTTTATACCTAAAATAGCATTTTTTGCAATTTGAATAAAAATTTCACGATTTTATATACATGTTTTTAGTTTGCATGGTGTGATGTTCGTTCAGTATTAGTTTATAGCTAAAATAGCATTTTCTGCAATTTGATTAAAAACTTCATGATTTTATTTACATGGTTTTTAGTTTGCATGGTGTGATGTTGGTTAAATATTAGTGTGGTAAAAGTGCATAATTGTGTTTATGGATAAATGGATTGTTTTTTCCTTGCTATAAAAATGGCTAAACGTTAATAGGGCATTGCATTTATATATTTATATGGTTTTTTATTTAATAAATAACATGCTTTCAATTTTATCGATATTTAAATATTATAAAAATAAAAATAAAAGAATAAAATTGTTTAAATTTTCATCATCTCATGCAATGATAATAAGTGATGCTATATTACCTAATCTTTTTTTTAAGTATCTAAAGCCAAGCAGTGGGCAGTGAGTAATGTTTGGGTTATATGCCAAAAGCATGTCCACCTTATGCAATTGAGCACATTACCACCCCAACGAGCTCCAAAGAGATGAGAGTGATGGGTGGCAAGTGACAATAAGGGTTACACATTGGAACTGCGAGCCAGATGGGCCCCTCTTTATCGACGCACTCATACAATAGGGTGAACTTGGAGCGGTAGATAGTGGGTGGTGGTAAAATCATGTGGTAGCCATGTGGCCTCCTCATTACCCAAACAAGTCATTATAAAAGGGCCATCCTCCACATCCAGTTCATGCTACCGAGGGTTTTCATCTCCCATGGAATCCAATGATGAAAAAAAGAAAGTCGTTGTGGGTGGTGGGCATTGTCAAGGCTCCTGGTCACCTTGCTACATTAACAGAAGGCGTGAGGCCATTTGCCCCGTCCCCATCATATTTTTAAGTAGTCTTACTTTATATCTAGAATGTACGAAATTTGGAAGTTCAAATGTTGTTCACTCTTCTACGCTCCCATAACTACAAATTTTCAGATCCACTGTTGAATAATGTATTGGGTTTCAACCCATCAAATAATATCTAACTCACCACTAATCTAGTTGAGTGGCTTCTAGGGACTCTACAATGGTGTGTACCTTTTCCACTTCCATATCTCAAATGTTTGGATATCTAATTCCTCCAAACATAATTTGACACCAGGTGCATCTAGGCCTTCCCATATCTTCTTAACTTCACTCACCTTTGAGTTCCTTGGATACTAAATGCACTTCATTTTGATGGGGAAAATTCATTCTAGATTACATTTGGACCTCATATAGAAGAACATCTCATGTTGGGCCCACTGTGGACACTGAGTATGAAGTACACTCACTCATAAGATCTAATTGAGATAAAATCAAACCCGTATGCAAAAGAATTTCTCGTTGTCTACTCGGATGCCTACATTTACCAAATTTCTTGTAGAAACACTAAGGTAGGGGAAGAGAGGAAAAATAAAGGAATTTTATGAAGATTTCTTAAGTCCAGGGAATCCTTCGAGATTGCCAATTTTTATAAAGGAGATAGCTAAAGGCCCGAACATTGGCCCGCATCATGTGAAACAATACTGCAACTCAGATCTTAGGATTTTATCATGCATTTCCTCAATATGGTGAATTGTGAATGAATAATTCAAAGTTATCATATAAGAAAAAATAACAAGCAAACATTGTAGAAATTTATATTTTTCAACCATTTCACAAGATATCAACCCACCATTGCAGTCATGTAGGCATTCAACTACAATAATATAAGTATCTAATAACTCATAAGCATAGTAACAAATGAAAGGTTTTACCATTCATCGAAAACATAATATCCAAAATAACAAGAAATAAGGGTAATCAAAATCATTCAAACACCCACGCATGAATCTGTTTGACTATATTAGCATTCGTCACAAATATTAACCTAGTTTAGACATACACTCTATCTTATTCAACATATAAGGCATATGGCCAATTCTTAGCATAACCATGAGTCTCAAGTATTCACTCACGAACATACATGATTAATCATTAATCATAAGAATAATAAGAAATGTATAGTCTGTATTCTAACATGCATAATCTAATATTCTTATTTCTTTGTGTTAATTTGGCCAAAAAATGGAGGAGGGGCTTTAACTCTCCACCCAACCATATTCCAACTACATTGTAATCTTTGTTTTAGTTGACCACCCTTGAGTTGCATCTAAAGTCTGAGGGGATGCTTTTTCAAGGGAATCAAACTTAAGATTGGGTCATAAACTCAAGAGGTGGAGTCCTCTATTGAAGTGCCTTGTCTTATACTATCCTCTGGAAGTAAGTGCCACAACCACTCCTTCACTCCTTTTTGCTTAATTACAAGGCCTCTACCCAAAGTCCAACCTAGTTTAGTCCTTCAAATTGGCTTGTAGAGCTCCTTGATTTCTCTCTTCCCAACATTTACCAACTCACTCCTCTGTTCGTCAGAGACCACTCTCATTCTCCACAGACTACCTAAGAGATTGCCTTTGTACCTTTCTTCGACAAATTACTCCTTCTCCCCTTATAGCTAGTTGCTAGATGAACCATTTTCCTATATTTTCCTTTCTTCTTCACTGTATTTTTTTTCATGTTGTTCATTCCTTTTCATCAAATCACACCCTTTAATCTACCAGATGGTTGTTTGGTCCATTATTGCAACTCCTCCCTCTTTGGTTTAGGGTGTTGTCTCCACTTCTCCACATTTGTATTCTTAGACTTATTTTCCCTTTGTATCAATCCATGACGAGGAACATGGATGGAGACGTCCTTCCCCATGCTTCCAACTTCATAACATTTAATGTCTATCAACATAGCTTAGTGGTTGGTTAGGGAAATGTTAAAGAAATAAATGTTTGCAGTATGGGTCTATCCAGCATGCACTTCACTGGTAATCAACAGACATTCGACAAGAAACAAAATGGAACATAAAAATAAACCCCCTCAGAAACTTAGATACATGGGTCTCTCTGTTCAATATAACCAAATTAAAATTCCCATTTAATTTATTTTATGCTTACAAAATATTTTCTTAACTAGTCACGGCCTCCATGTTGTTGTTACACAGTCAAAATTTTATCATTACAATAATGAGCATAATGGGAGTGGTGTTACACACACCACCCCCTTAAAGGAACACCATCCTCCATGTTCTATAAACAAAGAATAGAGACAAAATATGAGCATTATAATTACAACTCTTATATCAGTGGAATTTTCCATGCCATGAATTATCACATCCAGCCATGTCATTCATTATGCTAAAGGTGTCCTAAGGGAACAAATTCAAGTCATTAATTTCTAGGAGAAACCCAATTCATTTTCAATCCCAATTAATATGTTTATGATTCTTTGAAACTAGTTCACTCAAGTTTCTTGTTTTGTGCAGGCACAAACATTGCACGTTGATACATACCCTTGACTTCCTCCCTACTATCTTGGGAAATCTATTCCTTGGCAAGGATTCCTTGCACAGGAAAGTTCCTGATAGAGTCTCACAACCATTTAATCCCTCTCACTTGCTCTAAAAATTCAATATACTTGTCATAGCGTATCTCACCGTGATAAATGCATATCACATGGTTTTAGTGTGTGAGCTCCCTATAATACTAGCATAACTCCCATATTGTTAGTTTTAGGGCCCATATAAGCCCACTATTGTTTTTGTTGACACCTTACATTATTATTTTTATGTAGGCCCGAATTATATTTTGACCCTTTAGACTTTTATATATAACAAGGAGGTATTTTCATTGAATCATTGAAGAATTGTTCATTTATGTGATGTAAAGCGGGGTGGCCCCTTTGATGTGGCCCATTATAAAGTCATTGATCTATATTTTCTTATGCTTCTCTCCTAATTTGATCTCGATACATAACATTTGCTATTAGATATCTTGGCTCTAGGGTTTTTTTTACTTCAAACGATTCATTTTGGCATTTTCATTACTTTTTTTTCTAGTGAAATTTTAGACCATGAAATTGTTAGCATGTGGAGATGAAATCTTGATGAACATCTGGTTACAATTTCAGACCATGTTTCCCTATGATTTCATATATATGTTCCAAGGAAGTTATCATTTTTGTATTCTCTAGAATTCATTCTCAAACATGTGCCTTGCGGAAAATCATCATAACTTTCTCTTTGAGCATCATACTTGAATTTCATAAGAAATAACAGAAAGTGTGCATACTGTGGGGTTTTGGGTATGATTTTTAGGGAATAAGGTTTAAACAGTGACATGTAGCATCCTGTACAAGTTCACTCTACTGAACTAGTCCATAATCAGGCCATCATGGGATATTTGGCATAACTTTGTCTTGAAGAATAGAATCTTAGTCTGGTTTGTGCGGTTAGGAAGTTACACAAAGGGTTACCACAAGATTCAATTTCAAACCGTTGGAGGCTAAAATCACATAGATACAATAGCCTCAAGGTCATGCAAATAAACAAGATGAAAATCAAACTCTTAAAAAGTGTGTATTTTTAAATTTTCATAAGTTTTATTTGATAACTCAGTTTGAATTGATTTAAAAGGAATACTAAAGCATATATATCATTAGGTGGTTCCAAAATTCCTGCCCAAAAAAAAAAATATACACCCATTAAGCCCTTAGAAAGATCCACTATGATGCATGAAGATGAAGAAATGAAACATGATATATCAAAAGTATGGGACCAAGTGCAACAAATTTCGCTTTCACAAAGGGAAACCAAATATGAAATGGAAGCGATGATGAAAGGGCTAGTAAAAGAGGATGTGGATGGTTTAAAAAGGGACATGGATGGTTGAAAATGGGACATGGAAGTTTTAAAAGTAGACATGGAATGTTATTGGAAACCTTTGAGCACTACTAAGAGGGGGGTTGCATTGGTAGTATGAGTGTATACAACTTTTACCAATTTAAAACTTCACTTATTGAATCACACATATAAACAACATATATTAACAAATCATAACATGTGCACCATATGATAAGAAACTAAAAATGATAAGAAACAACATAAACAATAAATAATGCACATAATCACATCATCACACATGAGACAAACCCTTTCAGGAGAAACAAATACCCTTGATACTACTTCTCTTCTCTGAATCTTTATTATGTTAAGAAATTTTTCTTTTACGTAGATAGATAACTCTGATCAACCTAGAGACTCGACCTCACATACAATAGGCCAATACCAATCAGCTAGGAGACTCAATTCTGCTTATTAGCCCAGAAGATTTTGTGCTCACACGGATCTACAAATTACCATCTGCTGAAGGCCACCATGATCAACGATCCTCGCCCAGCTCTAATTGGACTATCAAATTACCATTAGATTGAGAAATTGTTTCTTTCACTGAAGCTTTGAAGTCACTACTCCACACAGATGAATTCACTAATCCTCTACTCCATGGGGACCTCATTTCATCTATTTTCAAATTGGATCCAAGATTCTATTCTCAACGAGAATTTAGCTCTATAATCTAAGTCTCAACAGCAAAACACCATCAATAAACCCAACAAAAACACCACAAATAACATGTTCTCAACACCAATAAATAGTGGCACAAATGAAACGATCAATAATACAATCACCCAGTAGCATAAATTCTACTCTGTAACCTCCAAATAAAATATGCTACATCATCCACGAATATGATTTGAAAATTGATGTTCTTCTTAAGAATCTTGCTACAATATTACCATTAGAAGCCACACACTAAAAAAATCCTTCCCAAAAATTCACTTGAAGCATTATAATACTTCTCCAATGTTCTCACTCACTCTACTACTTGAACCAAATAATAATCATCTCCAAAGTGATTCATATAAAATCTGTTGGGTGAAATTCATCTTTTGGCTAGGATCAAAGGTGCCCAGATTTGAAAAAATCAAGCCATCATCATCACTATTTTTTCACTGAAGGTGTTCACACCTATTGGAGGAATATTTCAACCCATTTTGATATTTTTCAATTAGTATAGAACCTTCTAAGAATTTGGAAATTGAATTACTTTGGAAGTGAACAAGGAACGTAGAGAAAATTTCATTTTGAGCCTCATCCGTAGGTACAACACTAGTTGATCTTGATTGCATGCATGCATAAGTATGCTTACCTACAACCAATGGACTTTTAGTCGCATGCAAAATTATGCATGGGAGCGATTAGAGAAAATCCTAAGTAAAAACAACAAACCCTCAGCTTACAACATCTTCAACTTATTGGAACACCTTCTCCAACATCTAAACTAATCTCCAAACATCTTCCAAGTCTTGTGACATCTCTACAACTAGATAAAACATGTCTCCCAAGAGCCACTGCGAAATGGACCTAGAAACCAACAAAGAAGGGTTTACAAGACTTCGAACAAGTCCTCTTCTCTCCAAAAACACCTCCACAAGTTGCAACACCTATGAATAGACTTTTGACACACTGTAGCACATCTCCATCATCAACATATGGTAAACACACTACAACAATTCATATCCATAAGCATAAGCATTAATACCTAGTATGCCAACTCATCAAGTAAGAAAACTCATCAAGTGTGGCAACTCAACAACATGGACACCAATAGAAAATGAGAAATCAGCAATCACTGACATCATCCTACATCATCAAATGCAAACATCAAGGGTTTACATCAATTCCAACGTAGCCATCTCAATTTCAACTCAACTAGCTTCAACTGATGAAACATATCCATGAAAAAACACCTGCAAGGAATGCTACAAAATTGACATTAATGGTAACACACACCAATTGCATCTACACAAGCCATAATGCCAATAGTATCCCCCTTTGGCATTGATGGCAACCCCAGATAACCTCCAAATCAACCTCCTCTTTTGTCACTCCCCTTTGACATCAATGGCAAAGGGTCAACTCCATATGATGAGGTAACAAGAAACAAGTACAAGTACTAAAGCATATGACCTCCTTATGATTGAGAAACAATGTATATCAACAATTATCATCACCTCCATATAATTAGAAAGAAACATATGAACCAAGCAACATTTAGAGTAGTATACCAACCAATCGACTTCTAGCAGTAGTAAAAATATGCCAACATAAGGAAACCATACAAGAATCAATGAGGAACTTCATAATGAGCAACTACAAGCAACAATATGCACAAGGCAACAATCCAACTCTCCATGGCAACTACATAGCAACAAAACCAATAGGAAACATCAATATCTTAGATCATAACATGACGTCAATAATCCCAATAGTCATAACATAGGATGAGGTACACCATAAACACCTCTAAGAAAGTCATAATTCCAACAATATGTGGCTGAAGTAACAAGAGAAAATAATGCTCACCTTGAACACATGCCATCTCCAACCTGTAGTGATCGCTTCCACTGCAACATTTTCTTAGTTTTCAAGAAAGAAGCTCCATATGGACCAATATTCCACATGACCATGACTAAATGTCATATAAAAATGAAAATACATGGTTATAGCGATGACATAATGCTTCATTCATACTATCATATGACCATAACATGACCTCAACATTCATGATTATATGACCCAATGATACATACAATACAAGTACAAGCATTGATGACAATTTACATGAATTTATCAATGAGTACATGGCTAATATTATCATCTCATATGGATCAATGACTTGAATACATGACATATCATAATTGTTACAAGATCATAAACCCACACAAGTGGCTGCAATTAGACATCATGATGACTCAATATACTATTGATTGGACTCTCATCCAATACATAATGATGAAAAAATAAAAGGTACATGGCTGTAACAAATGACATATGACATCCTACATATGGCTGATCCAAGTGTTGAGTCATATATGCATGTCATTTCCACACTATCTCCATGCTAGGAGATTTGAAAGATAATCAATGAATGTTTCGAAAAGGTGGATATACATGTATTTTTGACTCGTACACAGTAGATATATCAACTACAAAAATAATTAGTGAAAATAAATAAACATAAAGAAAAAGCCTTGAAAAACATAGCTCCCACTGAGCATGGTATATCTCATATGAAGTGATATGGATGATTTGAAAATGACTGGAAGAACTAGATCAAAACTCATTGTTAGTAGAACTCATGAAGCACCCGATGCTCACCCTAAGACCATGCTAGTGTCAAAAGCACTATTGAAGTAGAATAGATATAACATGCAAGAGTGAACTGCAATAACGATTGATCCCTCCTACTTTAAATATGATGAGGAAGAGTACTCCCTTGGTCTCTTCTTACTCTTCACTCTTCCCTTCAACATGTACAAATTATCTGGTGTCTTGGCTCCCTTGGAAATCACTCTCTTTGATCCTTCTTTCCAGATGATGCAACCTTTGTATTTGAAAATCACTTCCTTACCTCCATCTACAATTTGGATCACACTCAAGCTATTATTATTTAGGTCCTTAATGAGCTAAACATCATCTGCATTTGTACTCTTCTCACTAATGTTGGTTTTACCACTTCACAACATTGTTGATGATTCACTACCTTCAAACAAAATACAACCATTGTTGGTTCTATTGAGAAAATGATATTTTATCCTATATCCTGACATATGGTGTGAGAATTCACTATTAATATACCACGTGTGAACCTCATCACATGAACAAATTGCAATTCCATACCTTCAAAGCTACTAGTCCTTATTTTTCCATATTTTCCTTGGTCTTTTCCTTGGTTCTGCATTGTCTCTTATCAGCTACTTTTTGACTGAAAGCCTCAAGGATTTAGACATATTACAATCATTGGCCATCTGTCCATAATTATGACACACATAACAATCTATATGGCCAATATATGTAGCTAAAGGATCTAACCTTTTTCTGTGCACACTTGACCTCCGTCGTCTCATGCTAGATCTGCAATCAATGGCTTTGTGCCAAAACATGTTACAAGAGAAACAATGACCATTCAAAGAACTTGTATAGCTGAATATAGGTCCTCTTTTTTGATGATCATATTGTTGTATGAATGTATGTATTCTCCTCCTACATTCAGCTACCACATGACCAAAATTGTAAAAATTGAAATTATTGATCATGTCCATAAAGGGGGCAAAGGAGTTTTGATTTATCCTCTGAAAATTGCTACCTTCAACCATAGGAGAAAATGGTCTTCTTGATGTGAAAGATCCTCTTGGTTTTCTACTTTGATGTTGCTGGTGAAACTTATTTTTCTCTCCTTCCTTATTGCTATTGCTAGTCACATTATTTATTGTAGGCTTATTTGGTTCTTGTTTATTATTCTCTCCTGCATGCTTTCTTAATTTTCATTTTTCAAGAATATTTCCCGATTTTCTAATTGCTATGGTGCTCTTCACTTTAGTCAACTTTTGGTCCTTTTATTCAAGCTCCTTTCTCAATTTTTCAATTACACCTTCAAGCACTTCAACATAATCCTTCCTATCTTTTTTCTTGCTCCAATTGACCACTTCTGTTATTTTCAATTCTATATATTGTGTCCTCAAGGTAGTCGTCATTTCCCTTCCAAAATTATTTTGGAACGTGATTAATTTCTACATTTTGGGGCAAATTTTGGAGGAGTTGGGGCCCATTCAATTTTATCTAGAAGAATTAGGAGTTAGAAGTAAGTTATTTTGGTTTGTTAGTAGCCCGTGGGGACCACTACAATAGGAAATATACACTCCCTAAGCCAATGGGTTGAATTGAATGAGAGGGAAATCGAAGGCTTACTGAGGGACCCACGAAGGAGGAAAAAAAGAGGGGAAAAGGCTCCATAAAATCTATAAAAGGAAGGCAACACTCCTCGTTTCATCATCTTTGGCATATCAAATTTCTTCTCGATTGCTTGAGTTTCTTGACTGGGTCACTTATTGTTTATCAAGAGTTTTCCAAGTGGAGAACTCACCCTTTCTTCGAAGGACTTTGAGTGCCACCTTAGAGAGGTCCATCCATAATCTTCCATAGGTGATTTTCATTGTGGTTTCTAGCATTTGAATTCAGTGTCTCCAGGTGGTGTGTATTTCTAGAGGACGCATTAGGAGAAACTAAGCTGTGATTTTGGAATTATTTAGGGAACATTTGGCTAGGAGAAATTTTAGATGAGAAGCTTTGCTCATTTGCTTCCCTTTGGGGGATATTCGAGCTAGAAGAGAGAGTTATCATTCAATGGAGATTTTGCACTTCTTCAGCTAGCATAGAAGGCAGAGATTGGGCACATGTGGGAGGTAGAAACTCAACCATTAAAGTTGATCCTTGTCGAGGGAGATGAGGGAAGCATTAGTAGAGGTGATTTATACCTTTCTAGAGTGTTTGAGGATGATTTTTTTGGTATTGGTAGGTAGTGTGCCTCAGTAGTTTTGGAGGGCATAAGGCCTTTTGGGGTTCAATTTTAGAGGTCAAAATCAGGCCAAACCATTTCTGGGTTTCGGTGGAATTTTCCTGAGGAACAAAGAAATAACATTGTATAATTTTCTGAGAACCAGAGGTGGTGTTCTAAGCCATAGATTTGCACTATATAGTGAAGAATTGCTAAGGACTACGAAGTGCAATATTTGGTCAGTTGATTGCAGTTTTGGCTTGTCATTTCTTTACCTTTGCTTTGTTTCGCTTGCCTTTCAGCAAGCCTAGGTGAATTCCTTCTATATTTTATATTCTTCCACCAGTTTATAGTAAAATGGATTAGATGCTTCCATATTTCTAATAATTGTGGGTGTTTTCTAATTGTTTTGAAATTCCTATGGTTAGAATTATTATTTGCATGCTTATCATTGTTTTTCCTAGTTTGGATCATTACAGTGGTATCAAATCCTAGTTCTTGGCTAAGAATTAGATAAAAATCATAACCAACCTGGGTGGTTCTATAATTTATTGTTATGTTTTATATACTTTCAAAGGAGCAGTTTATGCATTTATAGTTCTTGATTATATAATTCACCTATCAATTTCAAACATCCCTATAAGATTTAATAAAAAAAAATACCATCAATCTACTCAAATAGTATGCTTAGATTACATTATATCATGTAAATGGTAGAGGCGGTTGGTAGCATTATCATAACATAAACTGAGAATGTCTTTAGTAAAAAGAAAGAGAATATCTTTCTAATGTTTATGATTTTAATATTGGAATTACCAAAAACCCTAATATTAATAATAAGCATAGGTAATAATTGTGTTATATAGCATACCACTAGAATAGGGTAATTATTATTTTATATGCATGTATAATAGGGATAGCCATTCGAAACCATACTTAGTTTGGGATTACATTAATGAATATTTTTATATGAGTGCTTATATAGCTAAAAGTATATGATATGACACAATGTTATACCTTAGTATTTAAGATATCTAAGAACAAGTATTAATAATGAAATAATATATAATAAGAATTTCTTTTATTTATATGGAAAAATAATTAAATCATTAAAAGAATTTAATCATTCTGAGAATGTTAAACTAGAGTTATTTGAGATATTATTACATTCAAGTAAAGAAGCATTTAGATATTCCCACATTTTTCAAAAAAAAAGAGAAATGTGTGGAAGAAGAAATTTCCACGATTTGGAATGGCTTTTAGAATGAAATAAATGAATGTAAAGAATATTTAAAAATAAATAAATTTCATAAAATTTATAAGATGTGAATTTAATTTAATTCCATTGGTAAAAATAATTTTTATTCAATATAATAACTTACTTTCTTCTTTTACCCAAAATGAGCTATAATAACTTGAAACTTTCAATTGTGTTATTTTAATAGTTAAAAACAATCTTTAGTTGAAGGTTTGAGTTGTCACACACAAATACAATAATTTTATGCTCGTTTTTATTCATGTCCACACACACTAGGAGCGCATAAGCCAATCCTTTAAAACCAAAACAATGTAAAACTTGAAACTTTCAATTGCATTATTTTAATAGTTAAAAACAATATTTAGTTGAAGGTTTGAGTTGTCACACATGAATACAATAATTTTATGCTCGTTTTTATTCATGTCCACACACACTAGGAGCGCATAAGCCAATCCTTTAAAACCAAAACAATGTAAACTTTGAAACGGGAAGTATAAACTCAAAACGGAAACTCTGACAAAAAAAACCCTGAAAAAACATCAAAACAATACTAAAAACAAAAAGTTTGTATACTGGAACGATGATTTTTTTTTTAGGGTCAATTTTGAACATGCTTTAAAAATGGCAGTGAAAACGAAATTTTCATGCAAAAACACCTTGAAAACGAAAAAGTGATGATATTGGAATGATGATTTTTTTTAAGGGTCAATTTTCAACATTTTTTAAAAAATGCTAGTAAAACTGAATTTTTATGTGCCAAAAAAAGTTATTTATAAGGAAAAGACACACTAGTGTTTTTGGTACAATAACATTTTTATTCCGTAGGTATAAATTCAACATGTTTTCAACCATAACATGCTAGATACAAAAGAAATTGGAATTTTTTCAACCATAAAATTAAAAAACCTTGAAATTATGAACAAATTGCATGACTAAATGAATTCAAATGTCATTATTTTTATATTGAATGAAACATATATTATAACCCTAATTTAATTTTGCATTGTAGATATTCTAAACAATAAAAATTATCATAATTAAGACATATAATCCAACTGTTAGAGCCTAGATTTACCTCATGCTGAAATGGTAAGATTCTAGGTCCACATCAAACCACGCTCAGCCTTGTAGCTAGCCCAACGAGGACAGGAGACGGCTCTCTCCGGGTCAATCTCAGCAAAAGATAATCAGATGGGGCTTGAGATGATAGATTTAACAACTAGTCTTAGGCTAGGTATGAAGTGCAAGGATTTAATTTGAGTTTTTTGGTGATTTTGTTGGAAAAAGGGAAAGGCAAATTTGGGTCCGGGGATGAGGCATAGTTTTTGTAGAGTTCTGATTGGGGCAAGGAAGGAAATCATTTTGATGATTTATATTCAATGAATGGATGGATCAGACTGGTGAGGAGCCAAGGAGGGCAATAGAGTCTCAAGAGTCCTCCTCAAACAGATGAAAACATTGAAAATTAAATAAAATTTCAAGGTAGAGCATAGTAGTCCAATGAATTCTACCTTAATCACTTATTTGTTTAAGTTTTGAAGAAAAGAGACAGGAAAATGATACACATAAACATCAGTGAACTTACAATTACATAGAGAAAAACATCATCAAAACACAGAGCCACATGGATCCCAACAAGTGCTGCAAAACCCTAGTCTTTCCTTTGCCAAAAATGGAGAAATAAAATGTACAATAATGTGCCAAGCAATCCCAAGTGTCCAACCCTGGAGATGGCTTAGAAATTACATAATATATACCATCCTAACCGATTACCATGCTTCTAGGAGTCGAGCTCATCATTCTAGGAGCTGTTTCAACCAATTCTAAACAAAGCACTGAAATTTAGGCAATCAAACAACGTGCCTCTATATGGAAGGACACTGATTCATTCATTTAATTTTCACTTTTTACTGAATGAGTCCTCTAGAACAAGTAAAAATGGGTCAATATTACATCATGGTCATCATGGTCATCAAGTTACATCAAGATATATCAATAGTTACATCAAAAAGCAAAACTAGTCAAAATTGGGCGAATTTTTGAGCTCTACAGTGAAAAATAAGCCAAAATTCTGTATGCGTTGCGCTTGAAACCTGTATGCATAACACAATTTTGGAGCTGATTTTGAGGCCCTTCCCGAAGTCCAAATTGAGCTCATGATAGCTCGTTGGAAAGCTTTGCCTGTCGACTTTCTAACCCAACTAGAATTTCTAGATTTGGATCTCATTTTCCCCTCCCAAACGTGAATCTCCCAAGACTGCTTCCTGTGGGTGCAAAAGGTGGCAAGAAGGTCATTTTTAGGGTGTTTTTGACCCTTTAGGCAACCCAGAACTTGATGAAATCCTTAGGTAATCCATGAGCATGCATAAATTTTGATGAAAAATCCAAAAATGTAAAGTTTTCATCTAGAGGATCTCCCAATTATAAGCGCGCACCAAGTGGTGCTACACGCTGGGCAGAAAACGCTGTTTTGTGACCAAAAAATTCAAAAATGACAAACTTTTCTCCAAATTCCTTGAAATTTCGATTGAAGGTTTATCATTGAGTGTCATGATCAGAAAATGAGGCTTCAGCCAAGATTCAAAGCCGATCTTGCCTTTTACGCCGTTTCAGTGTCATCTTGGTGCATGCAGTTTCAGTGGTAAAGTCACTGTCTTGGTCATATAATGTATCGGTGTCCACCTTCATGGTGTTTCAAAGTCTGTTTGGCTTCAATGAGATGAAGAATGAGAATTTGGTGCAATTTTCAAATGTGAGAGGGACTAAGGGAAAAGGGAAAATAATGTGAAATGAAATGATTCTGTGAATGGGAAATGACTTGGGATATTAGGGACTCTCTGCAAGTGATATGGGAGAGTGATAGTGATAGGGAATGATAGGGGATGTGTAATGGTAATATTAACAGTGAGGGGGAGGAAAAAACAATGAGAAATAGAAAAGATCGGCGCCAAAACTAACTTTAAAACTCTACTTTCAAAACCATGGAGCAAATATCAACACGATGATAGGGTTTGGTTTTGGCATGCAAATCCTCATAACCAATCTCAAACATTTTTAAATGAAAACTGGAGGGTCACATGAACTCATTTGAGCAGAAAAAACTGATTCAATTTGAGTTTTACGAAGCAATGACTGAAAATTTACGTTTCAGACATGCACGCCACACACCAAACCCAATGCGCTGTGCGCGCCGAGTGCGTCATGCCACTTAGCCAATGCGTCGCACACCAAAATTTACACATAGTTTATCTTCAATTTGATTGCGTTGCTCCTGCACGTTTCCACTTTGGCTCTTTGATGTATTTAGTATGCAAATGAACTCTTCGAACACAAAAATGATATATATGCCAAGGATTTAACTCTTGATTTTGAAAAACAATTTGTCATGTTGCAAACTTTGACACTTCACTTTGAAACTTTGTTTTGCTTGATTTGTGATTTTTTGACTTGAATGATGAATCTTGTCCATTTTTTAAGGGATAGATGGCATGGTGTAGTTATGAGATAACAGTGATGGGGGATGGGAAGAAACAAGGTGGGGAGGTGGGATGATTGACACCAACAAGTTGCAAAATCCCAAGGAGGCACTTCTCAAGAAGATAGTAGGGTTTAGTTTTGTACTCAAATATTAATAATCAAACACATAATCAACACCAAGCACAATGTATGAGAAATATAGGAGTGTCTTTTGACTTACTAAATCATGGAGAAACCAAGCAAATTTGATTGGTGAAAGGAATGGCAAAAATCTTTTGCTTTGGCCCAGTGCGCTGCGCCACCAAACCCTATGCGTAATGCATCATTCAGGAGACTTGCGGGGGCCTTTCCGTTGTCCCAATTGTGTACGGGATAACTCATTGGAAAGGCCTTTCCATCTGCCTTCCAACCCAACTGTAATTTTTTAATTTGGTGTTCATTTTCCCTGTTAAAAGTCAAATCTCCCAAGACTGGTCAAAATGTGCCAAATGAGGCTGCCTCAAGGTAGAGTGCTGTTGCAGTCAACTTTTGAAGGTCTTACTTAACTCCAAATTGAGCTCATGGTAGCTCATTTGAAATAAATTTGTATCTAGTGATCATTTGATGCATCAAGAAAGTCATTGGATAGCCAAGCCAAGAGAAATCTTTATTTTCCCAAGATCACTTCAGAGGTGCATCAATTCTCCTGAGGCAACTGTATTTTTTACATTTATCTAAAACCATGACACCTGTGTAAAACATGAAGGAGGTTTTTCTTCCTTGGCCTATTTTGCACGAAAACCTCTCTCAATTTTCCGAAATTCATCTTTTATTTCTCATAAACATCATTGGAGTAACACCTATCCCGATGTGTGGAATAGGGGTTTTGTCGAAATGAAGCAAAATAAAGGGCATAAGGGGCTTTTAAATTCTTGAGAAAGTTTTGGGAAGTAGGGAAGGATTCTAGGAAGTAGGGAAAAGTGGAATTTTAGAGATTGAGTGAGGGAAAGGGGTCCAAAAAGGCAAAACACAAGCCTAGCCTAGAAAATAGGGTTTGTAGCAAGAAACTAGGGTTTATGCGAAAATGAGGAATTTGGGGGATCTCAGTGATTGAAGTGTTTAACAAGGTACATTAAGGATAGGGGAAGGTGTATGAATATCATGATACAAGTTTTTCTGATGATTTGACCATCCAAGAGAAATTACCTCCAAAACCCTAGAAGAGGGAAATGAACCTTACCTAGGCACAACTGAAGCATGAACAAGGTGTAAAATGACTCATTGGAACCTGACATGATGATGAAAACCCTTTGAATGATGGTACACTCAGCTGAATGGTGATACACACCGACATTTGGACCACTTTGAAAGGAGTAAAATCAAACCCTTAACCTAATGCCTAGTGACAGAATTTTGCTTGAAGACTCACTGAAATGACAAAATTTGACCTTGACACCTTAAAATCACTTTGTAGGAGCATGTTTGATCATTGGAAGAAGGTTGCAAGGACTGAAATTAACAATAGCTCCAATGGGGATGGTAGCTCCTTGGAGGTGCCAAGGACCTCAAATCTTTGGGAGAGCAGACAGTGCCTTCATTCATTGGGCAATGGAGGCAAAAACTCAAGCCGAAATGCATGTGTGGAAACTAATGACTTGACGACACAAATTGACTCTCACTCAACTTAAAACTAACTTGATACTTAAACACAGCTGACAAACTGGAAAATATCCTCAATATGAAGCCCATTCAATACAACCTACTCTAGTTGTTCCGTTCATCACCTGATCAAGTGAAATCAAACAACAAATACAACCAAGTAAGTATCCCAGCTGCTGTTTGAATTCTTTGCAAGTTCTCACTTATGAACAACGAGAGAGAACTACTTAAAGGCAACTCCCATGAAAACTTGTGAACAAATCCATTGAATAATATGGATTCTCTATCCACCTTCGAAAACACTGCATAAGGTTCTAGAAATTCATGCACACTCGGGCTTAGCACATACAATGGATTACTTCTCTTCTTCTCATACCATGAATGCAAACTTTGATTTGAGCTTTGTGACAAGACTCCTGCTGAAAATGACAAAGAAACCGGTTGTCGGATTAAGTTTGTATCCATACTTTTCTCAGGTTGACTACTGATAAACTTGCGAAGCATGAGTTGACTAGATGACTTCAAGAATACTGAGAAAGGATCTTCATAAAGATAGATTTTGATTGCCATTAACACATCACTGCTCTAGTCTAGGTAATCTTCATAGCTAGATATTAAGATTTTTCTCACATTTGTGTTGTCTTTCTTTGGGGACAGCAACAGGCTATCAAAAGGATCCTGAATTTCATGGATAACCAAACTTTGTTGCTGATTCTGAATAGAACAAAAGTATCCTTTATCAATCTCTTCATATGACTGCAAACATTGGTGTGAGCTTTGTAATGAAAAATTTGTTAAAGAAGAGAATGAAGTGGACTTTTGAATAAGATTATTATCAACATTCTTTTCTGGCACGTGGTTAGCTAATGGAGAAGAAATTTTACAACAAACATCATCCAACACACGAGTAGTAGGATCATAAAAAACATGAAAAGACTATTGCAATGTGTCCATTGAAACTGTATAACATCCTACTAGTTGTTCATCTTTTCCTTTAGAGATATTATGAAGATTCTACTTTATAAACTGAAATGCTTCAAAACAAAAGGGTACAGAATCCTCTTGCATCATTAGATCATGTATTTCAGTTTCCATGCCCTCATCTGTAATCTGACCTTCAATCGCGTTTGGTGGCTGCAGATCTGAATATGAGAAGTCTTGAACAAGGTTTGCATTGCCCTCAAGATGGTCCAGATCAAGACTTGTCGACAACTGATTGTTGATTGCATGGAAGTTGTCTCTGGTGAACTTAAATGAATCAAAACAAAAAGGTAAAGATCCTTCACTTACTTCACAATTTGTTGCACTTTCCCCATCACTGTCATAGCTGATATGCATCGTTTGATCACTGTACTCAGGCTACTGAAAATGAACTTCCTCCTCCAACAAACTAGCTATTGATTTTTCTGTAAGATTAGCTTCTGTTTGGAGAACATAATCATCATCATACTAATCAAACTGAGGCAAGTCATCAGTATAAAACATATCATCAAGCATGCATGTCATATCAACAGATCTCTCTTCTCCAAGATGATCTACAAAGCAATCTTTATCAGATCTATGACAACTGGGATAAGAAAGATGTTTTGGATCAGCAACCGGTTCTTCTTCAATCAGCGAACCATGGGCTTGAACATCATAATCATTCCTTGTGGTGATATTTTGCATCATCTCTTCCACTACACTTGCCAAAATATCAAGCTTTACCTCTAGAGATGTCGATTCTTCCAAATCTATGTTTTTCATCTCTTCTTCCTTTAACTTTACCCTTCGGATCAGCAAATGAGCCTCTACATCTACTGCACTATTCTGCATCTCTTCAAGTGTTGCAAGGTTCCTTTCTCTTAGATGAAACTCCATTTCCGGATCAAAGGCAGCTGGGTAGTGCAAGAGAGTGGATCCAGGAGGAGGTCATATATTAACCGGCATTGAATAATAAACTTGGTTGAATCTGGCAGAAAACTATTGTACTATCTCCCCTGGCATTCTTTTGAGCTCGTTATACTCTTCTATAATCAAGAAAGGGTTTTTTCTGATCATCCACCTGTCGAGGAAAACTTTGATGAACTGTTGGAAATCTGAGATGCTCGCATCAGGTAGGGTTTTGAACCAACTCTTGACTTTTCCTTGCAAAGAAAGAGAAAAAAGCCTTATACTGACATATTGTTCATCAACTTCAAAAATGTCAAGGAAAGACTCAAAATTCAGTACATGTCTCTCAGCAGTGATATTGTCACGTTCACCGTCAAATCTTGGTAGATATAGATCATGATTTTTAGGGAAAGCATGGAATATAGGAGGTAAAATCAGAGGCTTGTATCGATCTAGAATTTTACAAGGTAATGGGGTATGTATAGAATGTATATAATCAGTCTTGGTCTCTTGGGGCTCATCAATTTGAAGACGGTCATCACAAACTTCAGAAAAAGGATCTTGATCAGGCTTAAATGCATGCAAATCTTTGGTATTCACAATCTTCAAAGGGAAGGAATCAAATGCAGGTTGAGGATCTCTTCTCAAACATAGTATACTTTACAAAGCCTTCTTGACATTCTCGCAAAAAGAGAAGAAATAATTTATAACAAAGAACAAAATGTCTTGGATGAAATTCCAACCTGAATACCTGATCTGTCCATATTGTCCTTTCATGCTTTTACTGGTCGGTTTCATCCTCTAATGGAGTCCTTGGATATGATCTCGAAACAGATTTGGAATCACCAGGTGAATGATTTCAGCCTTGCTGTGTCTGATCATTGTCCACCATCAACAATCAGATCTAAACTTGATACATGTACTGGGGTGATCGTTTAGATCAGATGTTCAGTTTATAAACTAGTTCAGAGATTGACTGAAGCAGCTTTCATCTACCTTTTCTAATGCAAAGAAAGAGCATTTCAAAGGCTACCTGGCTATCTTTAGGCTATGTCTGTAGTCTAGAAAGCCAAACAATGAAAATAAACTTTATTCCCCAGTGGAGATGCCACTATGTTAGAGCCTAGATTTACCTCAGGCTGAAAAGGTGAGATTCTACGTCCACATCAAACCATGCTCAGCCTCATAGCTAGCCCTATGAGGACAGGAGAGGGCTCTCTCCGGGTCAATATCAGCAAAAGATAATCAGATGGGGCTTGAGATGACTGATTTAACACCTAATCTTAGGCTAGGTATGAAGTGCAAGGATTTAATTTGAGTTTTTGGGCATTCTGTTGGAAAAAGGGAAAGGCAAATTTGGGTCCGGGGATGAGGCCTAGTTTTTGCAAAGTTCTGATTGGGGCAAGGAAGGCAATCGTTTTGATACTTTAGATTGAATGAATTGATGGATCAGACTGGTAAGGAGCCAAGGAGGGAAAGCGAGTCTCAAGAGTCCTCCTCAAACAGATGAAAACATTGAAAATTAAACAAAATTTCAAGGCAGAGCACAAAAATCCAATGAATTCTACCTAAATCACTCATTTGATTAAGTTCAAAAGAAAAGAGAAGGGAAAATGATACACATAAACACCAGTGAAATTATAATTACATAGAGAAAAACATCATCAAAACACAAAGCCACATGGATCCCAACAAGTGCTGCAAAACCTTGGTCTTTCCTTTGCCAAAAATGCAGGAATAAAATGTATAATGATGTGCCAAGGAATCCCAATTGTCCAACCCTAAAGATGACTTAGAAATTACATAATATAGACCATCCTAACCCATTCCCATGCCTCTAGGGTTCGATCTCATCATTCTAGGAGTTGTTTCAACCAATTCTAAACAAAGCACTGAAATCCAGGCAATCAAACGACTTGCCTCTATATGGAAGGAAACTGATTCATTCATTTAATTTTCACTTTTTAGTGAATGAATCCTCTAGAAAAAGTAAAAATGGGCCAATATTACATCATTATCATCAATTTACATCAATATATTTACATCAAAAAGCAAAACTAGTCAAAACTGGGCGAATTTCTGAGCTGTACAGTGAAAAATAAGCCAAAAATCCTCTATGTGTCGCACCTGAAACCTGTATACATAGCACAATTTTGGAGCTGATTTTGAGGCCCTTCCCAAAGTCCACATTGAGCTCATGAGAGCTTTTTGGAAAGCCTGCCTGTCTACTTTCCTACCCAAGTAGAATTTCTAGATTTGGATGTCATTTGCCCCTCCAAAACTTCAATCACCCAAGACTGCTTCCTGTGGGTGCAAAATATGGCAGAAAGGTCATTTTTACGGTGTTTTTTACCCTTTAGGAAACTCATAACTTGATGAAATCCTTAGGTAACCCATGAGCATGCATAAATTTGGATGACAAATCCAAAAATGTAAATTTTTCCTCTAGAGGATCTCCCAATTATAAGCTCGCTCCAAGTGGCGCTACGCGTTGGGCATAAAACTTTGTTTTATGACCAAAAAATTCAAAAATGACAAAATTTTCTCCAAATTCCTTGAAATTTGGACTGAAGGTTTATCATTGAGTGTCATGCTCAACAAAAGAGGCTTCAGCCAATATTCAGAGCTGATATTTCCTTTTACGCCATTTCAGTGTCCTCGTGGTGCATGCAGTTTCAGTTGTAAAGTCACTGTCTTGGTCATATAATGTATTGGTGTCTGCCTTCATGGTGTTTCAAAGTCTGTTTGGCTTCAATGAGATGAAGAATGAGAATTTGGCGCAATTTCCAAATGTGAGAGGGACTATGCGAAAAGGGAAAATAATGGGAAATGAAATGATTCTATGAATGGGAAATGACTTGGGATATTAGGGACTCTCTGCAAGTGATATGAGAGAGTGATAGTGATAGGGAATGATAGGGGAGGTGTAATGGTAATATTAACAGTGAGGGGGAGGAAAAAACAATGACGAATATAAAATATTGGCACCAAAACTAACTTTAAAACTCTACTTTCAAAACCATGGAGCAAATCTCAACACGATGATAGGGTTTCATTTTGGCATGAAAATCCTCATAACCAATCTCAAACATTTTTAAATGACAACTGGAGGGTCACATGAACTCATTTGAGTAGAAAAAACTTAGTCCATTTGAGTTTTAGGAAGCAATGGCTGAAAACTAACGTTTCAGGTATGTGCACCGCACACCAAACCCAACGCACCATGTGTGCCATGTGCATCGCGCCTGTGTAATTTTACACTGCAGAAAATGGCCCTATGCGCCGCACGTGCCCAGTGCATCGGGCCACTTAGCCAACGCACCGCGCACCAAAATTTACACACAGTTTGCCTTCAATTTGATTGCGTTGCTCCTCCACGTTTCCACTTTGGATATTTGATGTATTTAGTCTGCAAATGAACTCTTGGAACACAAAAATGATATATATGCCAAGGATTTAACTTTTTATTTCAAAAACCAATTTTTCATGTTGCAAACTTTGACACTTCACTTTGAAACTCTGTTTTGCTTGATTTGTGATTTTTTGAATTGAATGATGAATGTTGTCCATTTTTGGAGGGATATATGGCATGGTGTAGTGATGAGATAACAGTGATGGGAGATGGGAAGAAAAAAGGTGGGGAGGTGGGATGATTGACACCAAAAAGTTGCAAAACCTCAAGGAGGCACTTCTCAACAAGATAGTAGGGTTTAGTTTTGTACTCAAATCTTCATAATCAAACACATAATCAATACCAAGCACAAGTTATGAGCAATAGAGGAGTGTATTTTCACTTACTCAATCATGGAGAAACCAAGCAAATTTGATGGGTGAAAGGAATGGCAAAAATGTTGTGCTCTGGCCCAATGCGCTGCGCACCAACCCAATGCGCCGTGCACAAACCCAATGCACTGTGCTACCAAACCCTATGTGTAGCGCATCGTTCATGAGACTTTTGGAGGCCTTCCCGGTGTCCCAATTGGGTGCAAGATAGCTTGTTGGAAAGGTATTTGAGGCAAAGTTCCAACCCAACTAGAATAGTTCAATTTGGGGTTCATTTTCCCTATCAAAAATCAAATATACCAAGGCTAGTCAAAATGTGCCAAATGTGGCTACCTCAAGGAAGAGTGTTGTTGCAGTCAACATTTGAAGGTCTTCCTCAACTCCCAATTGAGCTCATGATAGCTCCTTGGAAAGAAAGTTGGGTCTAGTTATCATTTGATGCATCAAGCAAGTCATTTGGCCAACCAAGCTAGGAGAAATATGGATTTTCCCAAGGTCACTTCAGAGGTGCATCAATTCTCCCGAGGCAACTGTATTTTTGACATTTCTCTAAAACCATGACACCTGTGTAAACTATGAAGGATGTTTTTCTTCCTTGGCCTATTGGGTAAAAAAACCTCTCTCAGTTTTCCAAAATTCATATTTTATGTCTCAGAAACACCATTGGAGTAAAACCTATCCCGATGTGTGGAACAATGGATTTGTCGAAATGAAGCAAAATAAAGGGGATAAGGGGCTTCTAAATTCTTGAGAAAATTTTAGGAAGTAAGGAGGGATGCTAGGAAGTAGGGGAATGTGGAATTTTAGAGATTGAGTGAGGGAAAGGGGTCCAAAAAGGCAAAACACAGTCCTAGCCTAGAAAATAGGGTTTGTAGCAGGAAACTAGGGTTTGTGCGAAAATGAGGAATTTGGGGGATCTCAGTGATGGAAGTGTTTAAAAAGGTACATTAAGGATAGGGGAAGGTTTATGAACATCATGATACAAGTTTTGCTGATGATTTGACCATCCAAGAGAAACTACCTCCAAAAACCTAGGAGAGGGAAATGAACCTTACCTAGGCACAACTGAAGAATGAACAAGGTGTAAAATGACCCATTGGAACCTGACATGATGATGAAAACCCTTTGAATGATGGTACACTCAGATAAATGGTGACACAGACCGACATTTGGACAACTTTGAAAGGAGTAAAATCAAACCCTAGACCTAATGCCTAGTGACCAAATTTTGCTTGAAGACTCAATGAAATGACAAAATTTGACCTTGACACATTAAAATAACTTTGCAAGAGCATGTTTGATCACTAGAGGAAGGATGCAAAGGCTGACACTAACATCAACAACATAAAAATGACTCATAGCTTCTCATTTAACACCATATGGAAATAAAAAATTTTATTTCAGGATACGATGCAAACATCAGTTATATAAACTTTCTTAAACAATTATTCAAAATCACTCATATTTTCTTTCACACCATTAGAATTCACATCTTCATATGATTGACTGGATGATGAAATGAAAAGTCTCACCAAAAAACTTTCATGCTTTTTGCAGGGTGGCGGGGTGAGGGCGATTCTCATAATCACCCCATGTGCCCACTTCTTACACTCTCCAGAATATTTTAATGCAAACTTCTTACATAGAAAATTTCTCACTTACTAATATCTGACTCTATTTATGGATAACAACATTTATGTTTAACCAAATCCACTTATAAATAATTAAATGACTAAAAAACAATTTAGTTTTTGGTTTTACATTTACATGAAAACACATCCTAATGCCCAACAGTTTTATTTATTAAAACATTATATATATATATATATATATATATATATATAATATATATATATATATATATATATATATATATATATATATATATATTGTACTTTTGCACTTTACAGTCTTTGGAAAAACATATAGAGAGATGCAATGCGTAAATAAATTTTCTAAGGTTTTTTAAACATCTAGCTATTTGAATTAAATGTCTATTTAATAACATTGAAATTAAAGTTAGAGAGGTGTATCGAATTTTTTTGTAGAGATTATAGAAATTTATCTAGTTATTTGAATTGAATGTGTATTTAATAACATGGAAATTCAACTTTGACATATATATTGATTTTTTTCATATAGATTATAAACTATGTAGTTCTTTAAATAAGCTTTAGTAATTGAATAGTGGAGTGATATCTTTTCATTCAAAAGCATGAACACTAAGAACAACTTCATATTTATGGAATAAAATATGGTACCTATAGGCCACACTACTAATGTACAGGTTTGTGTGCAGAATAAAAGTATTTTGGAGCTAGAGTTAACACTGTCCAAGGTTAAAAAACCAAAACAGAATGGTTATAATCATGTCACTAAACGCATCATGGGCACATAATAATAACATGACCGATCTCTTCTTGCAGAGTTTCCGAGAGGCCAATGAAACTGAACACTTGCTCAAGAATCTTCTCATCATTGTTGTGGATGACAAGGCACTCCACCGCTGTAGATAGATTCATGAACATTGTTATTTGATGAAGATAGAGGGGGTCGATTTCTCAACTGAGAAGTTGTTTATGAGTAAAGATTATTTGAAGATGATGTGGAGTGTAAGAAGTTTACATTAAAATATTTTGGAGTGTAAGAAGTGGGCACATGGGGCGATTCTGAGAATCGCCCTCGCCCCACCAGTCGGCAAAAGCATGCAAGTTATGTGATTTGATGCTATGAGATTAATTACTATAATCACATAACTTGCATGCTTTTGTGAAGTGGCAAGGCAAGGGGGATTCTCAGAATCACCCCATGTGCCCTCTTCTTAGACTCTCCAATTGGAAATCTTGTCAAACAACTACATTGAAGTAATAGGGTGACTCTCATAATCACCCTATTACTTCAAATATGAGAATATGAGGAAATGGATGGATCACTTAACAAAAGCAATATTGATGTGCATAGAGATATCATGCATCGGGCGATTGAATTATTTGAAAGGAGACATATTTTTATAGAAAGCGAGCCACCAATATTAGAAGCTGGTGCCAAACAATGCTTGATAAAACTGTCGCAGAGCCAAGTGAGAACGAAACTTATCATGTCAGTCTCGATGAGGGTTGGGACAGTGACAACACTCAACCCCACTTGATCTCAAGTGCAGTGTTTAGATCTGTGAGACATGAAGATGAAGAGGAGTGGGTAATAAGGCGATTCTCATAATCGCCTTATTACTTCAACACAGTTATTTTACAGGATTTCCAATTGGAAACAAATCGTGACAGTTTGGCAAAACAAATTCTGTGATGTTCTTAGGTTTTTGTCAATCTCGATTTCTATGTAGAGAGAGGATGATGAAAATGGAGTGTGGAAATTGAGTGGGGTGAGCAGTGTTTAATATCAGTTCTATGAAAAAAAACACGTTCCATATAATTAATATTTTCATTTTGCCACTACACATATTTTAATATTCATGTCACAGTCCAATATATATTTAAAAAAAAACCAAACTATAATCTCACATCTACTTTTAATAAAATGTGTATCATCCTAATCATACATATCAAACATAATTTTATTAATTTTATGAATTTTAGTTTTATGTTTACTTTTTGATTTGGAAGCTTTTCCTCTTCTTGATTTGACAAATTAAATGTCAAGATATCTTGAATAACTATTTTTATTTATTATTCTTGCCTAATGAAAGAGTTATTTTTCTACAATTCTTGACTGCTCGTTGATTATTAGATAAGAGATAAATTTTAAGTCATATGAGATTTAATAGGTTAATATAAAGTGTTTATGGCAATATAAATTTATGAAAATATTAAAAATTATGGGTTTTGTAACTAGTAATGTTTTTTTATTGTTGTTTCAATTTCAATAGTCATGTTACATTTCAATAAATTATTTTTATTAAACAAATTATTATCTCATATCTTTTTTTAGTAAAACGCATATAAATTTTCATGTTTTCTTCTTAATTTTGTAAAACAATAGCGTTGAAGTAATAGGGTGATTCTGAGAATCGCCCTCACCCTGCCACCCTGCAAAAGCATGCAAGTTACATTTTTATTTTGTTTATGGTTAAATTGTTTTGGCGCTAACTCATTGAAGTTTCCCATGTCTTTTCGGGGAGGCTCCAGTTCTGTTAACGCTGCTATTCATGGCACACAATAGCTACCCTTACTCTTTTAGTGAATCATTCATGCAATGTAGGCATTCTTATTATGGCAATATAAATTTATGAAAAAATTAAAAATTATGGGTTTTGGAACTAGTAATGTTTTTTTAATTGTTGTTTCAATTTCAATAGTCATATTACATTTCAATACATTATTTTTATTAAACAAATTATTATCTCATATACTTTTTTTAATAAAACACATATAAATTTTCATGTTTTCTTCTTAATTTTGTAAAACAACTTCGTTGAAGTAATCGGGCAATTACGAGAATCACCCTATTACTTCAATGTAGTTGTTTTATAGGATTTCCAAATGGAGAGTGTAAGAAGTGGGCACATGGGGCGATTGTGAGAATCGCCCTCACCCTGCCACCCCGCAAAAGCATGCATGCTATTCTTTTCTTTGTGTATCGTTAAATTTTTTTGGCGCTAACTCATTGAAGTTTCCCATTCTTTTTCAGGGAGGCTTCAGTAGTGTTAACGCTGCTATTTCTGGCGCACAATGGCTACCGTTACTCTTTCAGTGAATCATTCATGCAATGTAGCCATTCTTATTATGGCAATATAAACTTATGAAAAAATTAAAAATTATGGGTTTTGCAGCTAGTAATGTCTTTTTTATTGTTGTTTCAATTTCAATAGTCATGTTACATTTCAATAGATTATTTTTATTAAACAAATTATTATCTGATATCATTTTTTAATAAAACGCATATAAATTTTCATTTTTTCTTCTTAATTTTGTAAAACAATTGCATTGAAGTAATAGGGTGATTCTGAGAATCTGCCTATTATTTCAACACAGTTGTTTTGTAGGATTTCCAATTGGAGAGTGTAAGAAGTGGGCACATGGGACGATTCTGAGAATCACCCTCGCCCTGCCACCTCACAAAAGCATACAAGTTACGTTTTTATTTTGTTTATGGTTAAATTGTTTTGGCACTAACTCATTGAAGTTTCCCATGTTTTTTCATGGAGGCTCCAGTAGTGTTAATGCTACTATGTCTGGTGCATGATGGCTACCCTTACTCTTTCAGTGAATCATTCATGCAATGTAGGCATTCTTATACTGGCAATATAAATTTATGAAAAAAATTAAAACTTATAGGTTTTGCAACTAGTAATTTTTTTTTAATTATTGTTTCAATTTCGATAGTAATGTTATATTTCAATACATTAATTTTATTAAACAAATTATTATCTCATATCTTTTTTTAATAAAACCCATATAAAATTTCATGTTTTCTTCTTAATTGTTTTACAAGATTTCCAATTGGAGAGTATAATAAGTGGGCACATGGAGCGATTCCGAGAATCACCCTCGCCCGGCCACCCCGCAAATGCATGCCCATCCACCCTGCAAAAGCATGCAAGTTACGTTGACACCGCTCAAACCCAATTAATTTTAGAAAACATATTATAAGGTACGGAGTTAGCTCTTGCCAATTGCCTTTAGGTTTAACTTGATGCCAACAGGCCTGAGATTAAGAACACTATCTTTATGTTTAGTTCGATGCCATCCGATTTGAGGTTAAGAACTTATTTCCTTTATGCTCAAGGAAGATAAATTATTAATACCTGGATAAGGAAACAGAGACTTTGATACTAAATTTGATCAATGATAGCAATATATTTATTTAGCTCCATGCATGTGTTCTTTATTTTAGTATGACTTTGTTAGCATAAGTTACAGTTACAAGCATTCTTTTCAACTCTCAAGTACCTTCCGGTAATCTTCCATATAAGATTCCATGGGGAATATAAGAGCGACTCTTTACTACATCCAACTAATTTTCTTGTTTGCATTATGGAATGATTTGATGGATAATAGGTTAGGAGTTGATGAGAGCAATACTAGTACAACAGAGTGAATAAAATAACAATCGACTCAAAAAGGATTTCTCTTTAAATAACCATAGCATTGGTTGAGAATCGAAAGGCACAACAATATTGACCTAGTTTAATCAATTTTACGTAATTCTTTAACCAAAAAAAATAGTCATATACAACCAAAAAATTTAACTATACACAAAAAATATATACGAAAGGGATGGGATGAGAAAAAACAAAAAGATAATTTTATTTAACACTGTAGAGATTATTAGACTGGAATTGTAGAGATTTAAATGAGGTCATAAAAACTTCCAATGGAGTTCTTAGTCAAGCCTCAGTTTAACTCAATTGACATGACCTTTGCACAAAAAGGTGGAAATGCTAGTTATACTTCTATTTAGTTTTGATTCATTTTCAACCTTGATTAGAGAGCACGTTTCACTAAAATTTATTCACTGAATTTAATATGACAGACTGGACTGCTATCACCAACTCTTTGCACTTCCCACGCTCAAGCTCCCAGTTGTCTTCATTCATGAATTACATTTTATTTGAATGAGTGTATTAAAGAATAACATGCAGTGTAGGAAACTAATCAAATTTGTATACTTTGTGTAAAATTACAATTTAATTTTGAAACATTAGAGACATCGGCACGATTCTGAGAATAGCCCAGCCACCCCGCGATTCTCAAAATTGCAGGGTGGCGATTCTCATAATCGCCTCGATGGCTCTGATGTTTCAAAATTATAATTTAGACTTTTCTCACGCAGATCTCCAAGGAAGATTGGATGTCCCAACTTGTTTAACATGATATGTTTAATATTGTTCCATGTTAATCCCAACATAGCTTCCACCATGGGCTCCAATGCAAAATTCAGCAGGCAAACTTGCATTTCTTTTACCTTATGAACTATGGTTCAAAAGTCACCAGATCCATGCTCAATAACCAACGCTTCGCACTTCCCGCACTGAAGCTCCTAGTTTTCTTGACATCTGCAAATAGAGAGGGCCAATAATAACCAGCCCTTAAAATCTTATCAGTAGTGGCCTTCCAATATAAGTGTCCTCCACAGTCCCCTGCATGGAATTCTTTCATGATTCTGTTAGTTACATTCATAGTCAAATAGTTAAGCAAAACACCTTCATGATTTTTCCAAAACAAAGCACCATCTATGACACAAAACTTTGAGGATTTCATTCTTAAAAATCTTTTCTTGGTTCTGGACAATCCTGGGGGAGCACACAGGTTTAACAATACAAAGAAAATATCAGCATACCATGGGGATTGCAAAAAGGTCTCACTGATCTGTGGAGTCGCCAGCTCCGGTTCATTGTCCAGTTGATTAATGTTTAAGGCTTGGAAGTTTGTTTCGGACAATATTTTGGCTAAACCTTGTTCTTTCATCAGCTTGGTAGGTTTTATTTCAATGTCGTATTCAAGAATGCTGGCAATCCACTTGCCTCATTTTCCTTCTAGTCCCTCTTTAGTTAATATATCCTTTACAACAGAGTTTGGGACATAGGCAGTCACATGGGAGTATAAGATGTAAATTCTAAAGTCTTTGATGGCCTTAACTAGGGCATAGGCCTACTTTTCCATAATCTAAAATTTCAAGGGTGCATCTCTCAAAGCTCAGATGAAGAAAGAAATTTCCTTTTCATTACCTGGATCATCTTTTTTTAAAAAGACAACGGCTATTTTGTGCTCGGATGCAAAAGAAAACATGATAAAATCTTTGTCGAATTGTGGACTGGTGAGGACAGATGTTTGAGTCAAGGCAGTTTTGATACTCTCGAAGGCTTGCTTGGTCTCAAGAGACCATTTTACCTTGGCATCCTTCTTCAACATGTTGCTCAATAGCCTTATTAGCTCTGCTAGGTTTGGGATAAATCTCCTTAGGAAATTAATCTTTCCAAGGAATGCTTGCAGTTCTTTTATGTTTCTTGGATAGGGGATTTGGAGGATAGCTTGAATTCTTTCAGGATCAATTCTAATCCCATCCTTTGATATGATATGGCCTAGCAGCTTGCCTTCCTCGAGGGCAAACAGGGACTTCTTGGGATTCAAGGAAATGTCATATTTCCTTCATGTCATGAAAATTTGCCTTAAGTGCTTAAGGTGCTCTTGGTCAGATTTGGAGAAACGGGTTAGGTCATCAAGGTATACAACAAGGAAATCATGTATCTCCTTGGAAAATGCAATATCCATTGCCCTTTGAAAGGTCGCACCAGCGTTTTTCAGCCCGAAAGGCATTTTAACGTACTTAAATGTTCCCCACGGTGTGGTAAAGGCTATCTTGTCTTGTTCATCCGGGTGAACAAGTATCTGATTAAATCCTGAAAGTCCATCTAGTAAAGAAATTCTAGAGGAACCCACTACTCTTTGTAAGATATGGTCCATTTTGGGCAAAGGTTAGTGGTCTTTTAGAGAGACCTGGTTTAAATTTCTCAAGTCTACACACAGTCTTATCTCTCTTGTTTTTTTCCTAGTGGGAACTAAATTAGATACCCATTTAGAGAATCTGATGGGTGCAATGATACCTGCTTCAAACATTCTCTTTATTTCTTTTTCAATAAGGGGAAGAAGCATGGGGTTGATTCTTCTAAGTTTCTATTTGAACGGTTTTTGATTTGGTTTTAAGGAAATGGTATGTTGGATCAATGAGGTGTCATAGGACTTCAAGTCCTCATAACTCCAAGCAAATACATCTTGGAATTCTTTGAACAAATCCACGTATTTCGGTTTTTGATCAGGGGGTAGATTTTTGGACAACTTAATCATTCTGGGCTGCTCTGCTGTCCCTATGTTGTGTTCTTCTATAGCATCATTTAGAGGCTCCATTTTTGGCTTTTTGGGCACATCATTGTCATCAAACATTTCTTCTAATGGAGTAAGGCCGACAGGTAGAAAAGTACTCTTTAGATCAATAAACTCATCCTCTACCTCGTCTGTTTCCTCTAAACACATTTGTTTCAACTGTTCTATGTTTGCGTTGTCAAACACAGTTGGGTTAAGGATTTGTTTAGCTGTTGCAGTTGTTAGAGCCTGCTCATTTTCTTCTGTTAGATGTTGGGAATCATTCATGGCATCCATGTCAATGTTTGTGTTGGAAAATTGGCCCTCAAGAGTGAGGAAATTGTTAATCTAGGCATCATTTTGAAACACCTGCCAATCCTTAACATTGTTAGGGACCGAAGGTCTTTGTTTTATTTCAGCGGTGAAATGGAGATTTTGTTCAAAGGGAAGCTTGCATGTGCTAGCAAAAGTTGCTATATTGTGGGCATGAATATTATGATCTCTTGAAATTTTGGAAAGCTTGAATTTGTTGAAAAAATTGAGTATTTCGATGGCAGCAGCCCCGTAAGCTCTCATTCTACTGTCATTAGTAACAAAGTTACCTTTCATTTGTTGTATAATCAAATCAGAGTCACCTAGGATGGACACTTTTGTAGCTCCTAGGACTTTGAGAAGTTTAAGGCCGAAGAGAAGAGCTTCATACTCTGCCATGTTGTTTGTACATCTGAAATTTAGTCTATAGGCATGGCCTTCTGCGTGATTATCATGTGTATTGTAAATCCATACTCCTGCCCCTGCTCCTAACTTGTTGACAGAACCATCAAACTCTAAATACCATGTGATTTCTTGTTTGAGGTTTGTGTTAAGAGTTTCAGTTATTTGAGGGTTGGGCAGACTTCCAATTTCTGTTTCAGGACCTTCTTCTTGTTGTTTTCTGGTTTCTTTGACTGTTGAGACAATTTCATGGGTATTGGCAACCGATTCCTCATTGATGTATGTTTCTTGTTCTAAATATAACGGCTTAGCATCAGTTGGAGGACTGGTGTTATCATTAAATAAAATGAAAGAATCCATATCAGAATGGATTGAGTAAATTGGAAAATTTTGGGGCTTTTCCTCACTGCTTACCACATACTTCATCAGTATTTCTCTATACAGTCTCTTTGATTGCCCAAAGACAGATATAGTGGCATAAGAGAGGTCAAGTTGAAGGGATCCTTGTAGTTTTTCTCCCCATGATCTTGATAGTAGCATGCCATATTTTGTGGGAATGTCAGAAACTACTACGTCCATTAGGATTATCTTGTTGGGGAATTGGACTAGCGACACACAAAGGTCTTTAATAAAGCCTAAGCATTTGACTTGACTTGAGTCAAAGGAATATAGATCTTTGTATGGTCTTGTGACATCAAGGTTCAACCTTTCCATTACAACTTTGGGCATAAGGTTATGTGAGGCATCTAAGTCAAACATAGCATTATGCAATATTTTGTCATGTATGTGCAGACTGACATAAAAGGGTGGAACAGTTCCATATGTTGATTTTCTGTTAACTTCTGGACCAAATAGCAGCTCAGGGGTATTGTCTAAAACGTTTACATCATCCCTGACCCCTGGTAGTTGAAGTGACCTTTGAATTTGTTGCCTATATACATCATGTTTGGCAAGTTCTGACAGGGGAGTGGATATATTGAGTTTTCCAATCTCTGCTTCTAAACTGAATGGTTTTTCCAATGGGTTCTTGGCGTTGATAGAAGCAGATTTCTCCTTTTCAGGCATACTCTCTATGTTTTCTTTTGGAGTGTCAGCATTATGATGAATGACAGTTTGTGGTATTTCTGCTTTGGGAGGATTTTTTAGAGTGTCGTTCAGATTTTCTTTTGGGGAAGAAAGAGGTAGAGGCCAATCAATAGGAGGTTGTGTGTCTGTTATATCCTCCACAGTTACCTGATGCGGGTTTGGGACAGAGCTATCAGCTGGATTTGTTATGGTGACATTGTCTTTAATTTTGTTGGGTTGTTTGCTATCTTTTGTTCTGCTAGATGCAGGGACATCAATGGTCCTTGTTCTCAACTTATATTGTTTGTGTACTTCATACACAGCAGAATCATAACCTTGTTTGAAATCGAAAGACTCTACCGACTTGATCTGAAATTTTTTTCCATCAGGGTAGTCTCGGCCCTCTTCAGTGAGAAATATTTGCTTTTCATTTTCCGAATCTATCAGGTTCATATGAGCCCCATCTGTGTGCTCACTGGATGTAGATGCCTCCGCATAGTTTTCTTGGAAAGGAGGCCTAATATCATGGTCGGGACTGGCCCTTCCAGCATTTGTGTTTTGAGTTTTTCTCAAGTTCGGGTTCCTTATGGCATTGGGCTGTTGACCTTCCCATGAATTTTTCCTCTCAACATTGTCTACTCTGTCTTTCAGCCTGTGGATGCCACTGATAATAGCATCTAGCTTCTTATCGAAGGCTGAGGGTTCTTCCTTGAAGGTGGTTCTTCTCTCAGTTCTGGCTTTGTTTCTTTTCGCAATTAGATTTGCCTCCACACTAACAGCAACATCTTGCATCTCTGCGAGGCTTTGAAGTGCTCTTTCCCTTAACTGATATGCCATCTCAGCATCAAATCCATCAGGGAATTTGTACAAAGCGAGATCAGGTGGAGGTCTTAAATTTTGTGGTATTGCATTGTAAACATTATTAAACCTTGCACAGTAATCCAAAACCGTTTCCTGAGGTCCTCTTTTAATAGTATCATACTCAGATAGTATGTGTAGGGGATATTTCTTTTTCTCCCATCTGTTAATAAATGTCTGGTATAAGGCTTCAGGGTTTAATATGGAACTGGGTGTAAGTGCCCTAAACCAGGTTCTGACATCACTGGTCAAACTTTGGACAAAAATCTTCATTCTCACACTGTCATCATCGATCTCATAACTCTCAAAGTAATCCTGCATTTTCTTTGTATGTTGTAGGGCTGTGCAGGAGTTTGTGCCATAAAAATAGGTAATTTTTGTCTAGTGGTCCTGAGGCATAGCCCCTGGATTAGCAAGCAGCTGTAAGGGCACATATCTATTAGCCATGTTAATGGGGATATGTGGAAAAACTAGGGCAACTGGGATAACATGAACAACCGGGGTAGAAGGAGTAGTAGTGGTAGTAGGAGTATAGGATGGAGGTGTATAAGAGCTGCTTGGAGAAGGGGATGATGAACCAGGGGAACTTGGGGTTGAACGAAATAGAACTTTGACAGGGGTTGGAACACCGCTTGGCTGAACTCTTTCAGGACTCGAAGCAATTGGGTCTTCTTGTTGCTTTTGTTTTCTAATGGTCTTAGGGATTAAATTTGGATTTTAAAAACCAACTAGGCGATTAGGATCAGGGTTTGATCTTGTATGACGCGTTTTCTTTTTAGGAACCAGCTTCTAACTTTTTTTTTGGGAATTTTTTTCTAAAAACATAGGTCGATCGAGACTTTTAAAGGTCGGTTTCTTCCTCTGTGGAGCTTCAAACTGGTTTTGTGAGATTATCTGAGGAGTTCCCCAGTGGAATCGCCATTATGTTATCACTCAGGTTGTCCCTAAGCTCCTGAAGGGATACGACCGAGGTAACCACAAACCAATCCTTGGATTGCAGGTTCTAGCCCACCTGCAATCAGAGAGGGCTCTCTCTTAATGATTTAACATTGTTGATGATGATTTTAGGCTAGTTGTTGAGTTCAGGGGTTTTGATTTTTTGTTTGGATGGAAGATGCATGTAAGGAAGATAATTCCAAGTAGAGAGGTAAGGTAAAGTGTGATAAGTTTCAAACCGTTGGGCATGGAGTCATGGATTAAGGCTTTCTGTTGCAGTTTCTTGGTCACAAGAGGATTATGGAGCGGGATAGCCACACATGAGACAATTATTAATTTGCTGAAAGGATGGAATGATGGTGAGGGATGAAAGGTAATTAAGAATCGTTCATCAAAACTGACAGGGAGGAGAAGTGAATGAATGGTTGTCTAGGAGCAGTTAAGAATTCCTAAACTATCATTCATAAGTGAAAGAAACAGCTTAAACAAGATCATTTAAGTATGCATGTTCATAACTATTCCTAATGAAAACATGAAAATTTGCAGAAATTGAGCCTAGGGTGCAGCTAAGAAAATCCTAAAATATTCTTCTTTTCTGCAATTTAGATGACGGATTGATGATAAAACAAACATGAAAAAAACTAACAGAGTTAAGAAACACTTATTGAACCATGTAGAAGCACAGGAATTCCACAGTCACTCCTCGGCCAATTAAACACAACAGACAGTTTTAGAATCCATGCTTTCAGCAGTCTTTGATTATAGAAAGTGTCACAGTTACAGTGCAAGTCTCTGCTTGAGGAAAATATCGAAATACCAAAGATCAAGCAACTAAACAACCAACCAACCCCTACTCCATTTTTCAGGGTGGTATATATAAGCAAAATATCTAAAGTTATTTATTACAACCGACCTAAACAGGTATGCAGGAAAAAGCTTTCTAAAAACCTAATTTTTGCTGGAATTAAATGCAAGTAAGTCCTTTGGGCTGTGCCAGAGGCAGCTGGATCAAGTTGAGTTGATGGGGTGTCCTGTGTGACTTGGTGCAGTGGTTCTGTCATAATTGTGCATTGAGTTCTTGTCCACTGATCTCCTGTGAGTTTAATGTGCAGTCATTTGTGCTGGTGAGGTTTTAATGGTTCCTTAAATGCTTCTTGAATTTCAGAGCCTCTCTTTTAATGTTGGATTTGCCTCGAGCCCTGAGAAAATCTCCTCTGATACACTTTGTCGCTACATTGATAGTCTCCGTCGCTTCCTGATACTCTTCGACATGATTTTTATCTGTATATTTGATCTGATACTCTTTAATCTCTGTTCATGGTCTCTCTCTGTCTTCAAATACGCTTAAATTGGCAAAATCGGGCTTTTTCGGGCCTTTTCGGTGCAAAAAGGGCGAGGAATCAAAAGATTCCCTAAAGATTCTCCAATATGGCTCATTTCCCGTAGAGATGCACGATTAATGCTTCACACTAATTGCGCATTGAAAACTGCCTCTGTTTTTCATTCCGGAGCTATGAAGCTTGACTTTCGCGCTTGCGCGTTTTTCTGTTTTTGGCTGGTGACGTCAGTGGTACGGTGGATGAAATCAGCATGACGTCAGCAGTGGGGGTCCTCTGGTATGGATATGACATCAGCATGCTGACTTCAGCAAGGTGACGTGGCAGTACGGCTGGGTGACGTGGCAGCGAGACGTGGGTCGGGCACAGGGAGTGAGGGGTGAGGTGGAGGCAACGTGGCGGGGTGACGCAGCACTCGTGTAACCTGAGGGGAGGGCGGTTTTGTAGTTCATCGGACTGCGTTTGGTACGAAGGCAGTTTCTGTCAGGGGCGGCCCGATGCAATGGGAAGTTTCCACCTGTCCCGGTGTATGACGGTAAAACCGTCGGACATCGGGTGGTAACGTGCCAATACATAAGGGCGCCCGATATGAACAGGGGTCGTCGGATCTGGGGGAGACGATCCGATGGTGGACGGGAGGCGAAGGTGCGCAGGACTTAATAAAAGAGCACGCGAGTTAAGGTTTATTTTTTCCACGGCGCGGGTGGGTTTAGACTTTAGGAAACAGGTTAATGGGTTTAGGCGCTTGGTGATTTATTAAACAAACATTAATAAATTCCAAAGGAAATGTGCGGAGGGGGGTTTTTCATTTGGAGAAGGTTTCTTTGTGCTTTGGAAGGAGTCCAAACACTAGGGAAGGGGAATTATGTGAAGATGAGGGTTGTTACTAAGGTCCAGGTGACTTAGTAATTCCCAGAGAGATACTTATGGTTATATTTCAACCAGGGGGAAGGGATATTTACATAGGGGATTATTTACATAGTTTTAGTAGGGGGATGGGGAAAAATCTAGGGAGTTAAATAATAATTTTAGTAGTTAATATGGAAATGACAAGAAAGCGCTAAGTTTCAGAGATTTTAGGCCTCAAAGGGGAGATACAACTTTGTAAAGAAAGTATGGACCCTCCTTGAGTGAAGTAGATCTTCACCAAGTCCAGTGAAATGGAAAATGATGAACTAAGAGATATCAAGCAGATCTTGACCTCTCAGGGGAAGTTAGTCAATGATTTAGGGAAGAGGAAGAAAGGGAAGTTAGTTATGCCTGATTTGAGCTCCTCCACATGAAACTGCCTAATGACTGTGGCCTGAGTAGAGATGATACTTTGAAAACATAGGATTGATTAGAAATCAAGATTCTGCAACCTCAAAACTACTTACCCAGCATACTTACCTAACATTTTTTCTTCTTTTGGTTTGGGTGCACTTAGACTTGCAGACCCAGCATTTCAACTTTTTCTTTTTATGCCTTCCTATCTACAAACTACCCTTATTTCTTCCAAGGGCCCAGATTAAGCAGTTGGGCTCCTTTGATTCTCTACATATCTAAAATCTGCCAAGATTAAGCTGTTTGGACAAATTGTTCATTCTCTATATTCTAAAACATGAAATTGAAACCTAGGGAGACCAAGACTAGGTTGTTTGGACCTCCCTTTAGCTGAAAATTCTACAAAATTGGAATGACTCTTCAAAATTGGAATGCAGTAGATGAACTTTGAGTAGCATTCTTTCATGGCCTCTTCCTTTGGTGACTGTTTAGCAAATATGGAGCATTGCAGCATGCAAAGTATGACATATTTGGCCTGTAAAAATGTCAATCATGAAATATGAGTAACCTGCTACAGCAGGAGGCTAACACCAAGAACAACAGATCTCTGGAAGAGCTAGACAGTGTCTTCGTCCATTGGGCTATGGAGTCATTATTTCGACAAAAAACACAAGACTCTGACTCATTTATGAAACTAAAATGACCAAAAAATAATTGACTCAAATTTGATATTGAAATGACTTGAAGACTAACTTGACAAACTCTAACCAAATTGAAATAAAATGGTATTTACAGTGACAGTGGAAGCAGCGTCAATAACTCAGAAATGGTACCGCTTGAGCAGCCGACCATTGATCGGCCCTACTGGACAATCTTCCCTGTTCATTTCCTTCAGAAGAAAGCATTCTGACCCTGATATGTTGCAATATTGAAGGGACCTTTCCAGAGATTCTCGAACTTACCGTGCTTACCTTTTTCCTCATTCCTTGCATCCCACTTTAGCACCACATCATCCAACTGAAATTTGTCTGCCTTTGCTTTTCTGTCATAAATTTTCTTAATCCTCTCTTGCAACTTGGACGTGTTCTGGAAGACTTCTTCTCTGGTCTGCTGCAAGTGGACCATTTGATTCAACCTTCTCTGCATAGGATCTTCTTCACTGCCAGCTTCCTGGAGAAGTTTGACTACCGAGGCTGCAAGAGAGGTAGGAAACACCGTATCAACTTCATAAACAAGCTCAAAAGGTGACGTACCAATGGATTTCTTCTGACTGACCTGATTTTCCCAAAGTGCATTGACCAACCTCTTATGCCAACTCTTCTTGTTTATTTCTAGAAGCTTCTTGACGATGTCAACCAATGATTTATTCGAAGACTCCGCCAATCCATTGCCTTGTAGATGATAGGCAGTTGAGTGACCCAAAATGATGTGATATTTATGATAAAACTCTACCATCCTTTTTTATTTGAAAGCTGCTGCATTATTAGTGATTAACTTATTTGGGAAACCAAAGCGAGAGAAGATTTTATTTTCAAGGAATGAAATAATTACTGCATCTATAGCTTGTCTAGTGGGAATTGCTTCGATCCATTTCGTGAAATAATATGTCTCCGTGAGGATCCATCTATGCTGACCAAAAGAAGTGGGATGAATTTCACCAATGAAATCCAACCTCCATTGTTGAAAAGGAGAACTCACCTCAATGGGCTTAAGTGGCAAAGGTTGTAACTTCTCCCTTATTTTGAAAATATGACACTTATGACAGCTCTTGACCATCTTATATACATCAGTAAAAAATGTCGGCCAATAGTATCCCGCTCTCAGGACTTTATTTGCTGTTGATTTCCAAAAAAGGTGACCACCACAGTCTCCCTCGTGGCAATCCTCCATGACCTTCTTTTCTTCTTTTTCCACTAAGCAATTTAACAGAACACCACCGGGATCCTTAAAGTGCAGAATTTAGAATGCAAAACTTGGCAGCCTTCAATTTGAGTGTTCTCGCTTTGTTTCTAGTCATGCTGGGCGGTGGTGACAAATTTTTAAGCACATATATGATATCTGAATACCACAGAGAAAGAGCAAGCATTTCAGATACCTGACTTGACGATCCTTCCTCATTCTCATCGAACATAGAAACGATTAGATTTATGTCTAAGGCGTGCAAGTTTGATTCGACCATTAACTTTGCCAATCCTTGTCCTTTAACAAGCTTTGTGGGCTTTATTTCCACATAATATTCCAACAAAGCTACAATCCACTTGCCTTGTCTTCCTTCCATATTGGTCTGCACTAAAACATCTTTGACAACAGCATTAGGAACATAGGCCAAAATATGAGAATGTAGAATATATACCCAAAAATCTTTCAATGCTTTCACAAGTGCAAGGGCCTGCTTCTCAATGATGTTGTATTTTAAGGTTGCATCTCTTATAGCTCTGCTGAAGAATGCAATGGGTCTTTCGTGATCATCTCTTTTATGCAATAACACAGCTGCCATAGTATGCTCCGAAGTGAATGAAAACAATATGAAATCCTGAGTGTAGTTCAGGCTGACTAGAACTGGAGCTGAAGAAAGTGCCAATTTGACTAAATTGAAATATTTTACAGCCTCATCCATCCATTTCATTTGGCTTTCCTTGTTAAGCATGTTTGTAATATCTCTTAGGTGCTTAGCAAGATTAGGTACAAAGTGACGTAGAAAATTCATTTTACCATTGAAAGATTGAATATCTTTCTTATTCTAGGACAGATCGATTTGTTGAATTTCTTGTACATGTGATGGGTCAATACGAATGCCATAATTTGAGATAATGTGCCCAAGTAGTTTGCCTTCCTCCATGGCGAACAAGCTCTTTTTCGGATTTAGTGACAGGCCATATTTTATGCACTTTTGAAAGACAGTTTTTAGATGGTACATGTCCACTTCATCAGATTTGGAAAACACCGTCAGATCGTCCAGGTACACAACCAAAAAGACATCCTTCTCATTTGCGAAAGCCAATTCCATTGCACGTTGAAATGTGGCACCTGCATTCTTCAAAAGGAAAGGCATTTTAGCGTAATGAAAATTTCCCCACGGAGTGGTGAATGTTGTCTTGTCTCGATCATCTTCATGGACAGAAACTTGGTTATATCCAGAATAACCATCAAGTAGTGACATACGAGGTGCTCCCACTACTCGTTGAAGTATATGGTCCATTTTGGGCAGTGGATAGTTATCATTCAATGAAACTTTATTGAGATTTCTAAAATCAATGCACCAGTGAATCTCACCTGTCTTCTTTCGTACAGGCACCAAATTAGAGATCCAATCCAAAACTCTGATGGGAACAATGATCCTTGATTTGTACAACCTGTTTATCTCCTTTTCAATTGATGGCAGCAGCTTTGGATTTAGCCTCCTCAACTTCTGTCTGAAAGGTTTCGGATTGGGCTTAATGGGTATAGTGTGCTGAATTATATTGGTATCATATGTCTTTAAGTCAAAATAGTCCCAAGCAAACACATCTGCAAATGAAGACAACAAATTAATATATTTGTCCTTTGTCCTTTGTGGAAATGCTTTAGACAGTTTTACCATTTTAGGATTAGCAGTTGTTCTGACATGGACCTCTTCCACACCCTTCTCTATTGGCTGCAATGTTGGTTTGTGGGCTACATCATCTTGATCGAAGAGTTCTTCTAAAGGTATCAATCCTTTAGGAATAACATTATTCTTTAGCTAGAACACATCCATTTGATTGATATGCACATCATCTCTACCATCATCTTTACCATCGTCATTTTCTACATCAATTGAGGTTTCTTTGAACTTACCTTTGTTTTAGAGAAAATCATCAATCTCCTCATCATCTTGGAAAACTTGCCAATATCTCTGATTTTTCGGGATGGTCAGACGATGCTTGACATGGATTTTGAATTTATTACTAGAGTTCATTGGGATCTTCAAACTACTTGTTGCCTTAGCAAGAGCATCAGCAATGCTATTTTGTATACGAGGCACACATGTCAAGGTATATTCTGAAAATAATTTTAGGATGTCTATAACTACATTACGGTAAGCCCGCATCCGAGAATGCTTTGCTTGATATTTACCTCTGACCTGCTTAATAACTAATTCGGAGTCGCCATATACTAAAATCCTCTTAACATTCAGCTTTCTTAGAATTTTTAGGCCAGCAATCAGAGCTTCATACTCAGCTTCATTATTTGAACAATCAAAAGCTAACTTGTAAGAGAATACCCGCACGTTACTAGGCACTTTGTTCGGGGTGGAGAAAGGACTATGTACCCAAATCCCAATTCTAGTGCCATCATTTCCCCATGCTCCATCGAAATCCATGGTCCACAAACCTTCTTCCTCCTCTTGTAAGTGTTAAAAATCTATTTGTTGTGCTTTGTCTGCTTGTTTTCCATTACTTTCAGCTGATCACTCAACCATGTTCTATTGTTCTTGTCCTTCTCTCTTTAAAACTCCTCTGAAATTTTCTGTTATTTCTGGAATATCATCTGCTTCTACTAACTGACTATTGATATCATTGAAACTATCGGAATACAAAACAAAAGACTCTAAATTTGTATGTACATAATTAATCAGATGATTTATTGGTTTCTCCTTGCTTGTAATCATGTATTTCATTTTTTTTCCCGATACAATTTCCTCATCTGGCCAAACACCGGAATCATTGCATAGGAGAAATCTAGTTTCAGTGTCCCTTTCAATTTTTCTAACCAAGACCTGGAAAGAAGCATGCCAAACCTGGGAGGAATATCTGCTATAATAATATCCATCAAAACATTCTTCATTGGGAGTTGATCTAGACTCACAACCAAGTCTTTGATGAGCCTGATACATATTACTCTGCTGGAATCAAACGAATAGAGATCATGGTATTGTCGGGTGATGTCCAGACCCAGCTTATCCATGATAGCCTTGGGCATGATATTGTGAGAAGCTCCGAAATCAAACATGCCATTATGTAACAAAAAATCATGCAATCTTAAACTGATATAAAAAGGTGGCACATCACTATCAGGAGAATCACCATTCAATGCTACCCAAAAATCATTTCAGGTTGATCATCTTCGACATTCACCATGTCAGACATTGGGTCAAAATTCAAAATTTTAGATACTTGCCCTCTATAACTGTTGTTCCTCATTATTTCAGTCAACGGAATGGATACCTCCAGTTTAGAAATTTCATTCTCTAAATTAAAAGCAGGAATATTTTATACCTCTTTGACTGGGATTTCTTTCCTTTCCTTTTCCTTCGATGCAATTGGCTGATTTGATTATTTTGCTGACGGTGATTTGCTGCTATCCAGACCAGCTGCCTCCTTTCCTTTCCTTTGTGCCGCTGATGAATCATTCTTTGATGCCTCAACGTCCTTCCTCTTATGAATTGGTTTAGCCAACACGTCTCTGCTTCTAAGTGAATATCGCTGCTGCTGGGCGAACAGAGCATTCATATAGCCTCTTTGGTACTCATCTGATTCTTCCTCCAAAACGGTGTCATTTGCTAGAATGAAATCTGCATCTTTGTCTACAATTGAAATTTCTGCATACTCCTCATCATCGGTAATATAAATAGGTAAATCATCAGGAGTAAAGAAGTGCTTTTCTTCACCTATTATATTCTCGTCATCATCTGACTCTGGTCCATGCACAAAATTTTGTTGCAAAGGTGGTTGTACTAGCTGCTCTGTTGTCTACTCTTGGGCTTGTTGATCTCTCTGCCTTATTCTATATTGTGGTTGTTGCTGGCCACGAAAGTTAGGATTTCTAACTTGTGGCTCAAGTTTTTCAAGTTTCACCCTTTCAAGCATCTTCTCTACCTTCCATAGTAATTGATCTACCGAGGAAGATTCTTCTTTTACGGTGACCTTCTTTTCTGCCTTTGCTCTAGCCCTCTTGGTTAGTAGATTTGCTTCAACACTGGCCGTGATCTTCTGCATGTCTTCAATTGTGGGTGGTTCTCTCTCTCTTAATTAATAAGCCATGTCAGCATCAAAACCATCCAGAAACTTCACCATGGCTAGCCCCACAGGTGGCCTTAGATGATCGGGAATTTCATTATAAATAGAAATAAATCTAATGCAATAGTCTTGGACCGACTCACTAGCGTTTCGTTTGATTTGCTCATATTCAGCCATAATTTGGAGAGGATTTTTTTCACTTCCCAGCAGCCTAAAAATTGTCTTTGTAGGTCAGCCAAGGTAGTGATACCTGCAGTCGGCAAACCTCTAAGCCATTTCCTCACTTCACCTGCAAATGTCTGTACAAAGAGTCTCATTGCCACATTCTTCACATCGATCTTGTGAATTTCATAGAAATCTGCCATTCTGTCCACATGTTGCTGAGCGATAATGCTGTTAGGAGTGCCATCAAAAAACATGATTTTTCTTTGATAATCTGTGGGCATATCATCTAAACCTTGAGGCAGGATAAGAGGTGCAAAACGAGCAGCCATCACTCTTGGTGGGTTTGGCCTTGGAGGTGTTGTAGCAGTGTGCACAGTTTGTAGGGGGCTAACAATTGGAGTTTGAAGCTATGTCACAATGTAATTATCAATTGACCAGTTGGCCCTCTCAGTTTCGAAGTCTACGAGAAACTGTGGATTGGGGAAAGTGGAATCAACCGCCCTTTCGGATTTGGTCTCCAACAATGATATTTCAAACTACTCATCAAAATCTAGCTCTTCAAGATATTCAAAAATGTCAGGGCATGAAAGGGATTTGAACACCAGAGATATAGAGCTTTCTTGACGATGAATTCTTGGAATCAAATTGGGATTTTCGTAGATGTGCGGGGGATCTGGATCTGGATTAGCTCTGGTATATCTTTTAGAAGCCAGCGTTCTATTAAGAAAAATCAAAGGACACAACCAACTCACTCAGCTTATCAAATACTAAACTTATCATCTGGAAGCTTAGAATTATCAAGAAGTAAGGGGTGCAATATCTTCCCTAGTGGAGTCGCCACTATGTTAGCACCTAAATCTGCCTTAGGCTGAAGGAAGGAAAAATTCAGGGTAACCACAAACCACGCTCAGTCTGGTAGCTAGCCCTACCAGAACAGGAGAGGGTTTTCTCCGTGTCACGCTTAATGAATAAAGAAACGATATGGTCTGAGGTGACTTACAGTGAAATATTGATTTAGGCTAGGTAAATAAATATGGAAACAAGAAGCAATTGTTTATAAATGACTGAGTTTCTAGGATATATGGGACCAACGAACCAGCAATGAGCAGAGAATTCAACACAAAGGCACGTATTAGTTTGTGAGGCAAGACAAGCTAAAATTCTAGCAATTAAATTTGAAATAATGCGGAATGAAAAGATTGTTTAGGAGGGTGAAAAGGGCATAAACGCATGAATCCTTTTCAACAGAAGAAGAACACTTAACGTGAAACTTTCCCACAGACAGAGCAATAAACATGAATTCTACCTTATCTTACTTAGAAAATTTCACTGGAAATGAATATGAATGTACTGTGAAACATAACGAAATACATATGAAACATAAAGAGAACATTTGCTACACTCACACCA
>APFE030737999.1:0-10140 GCA_000404065.3 Pinus taeda | reverse complement strand
TCTAGCAATTAAATTTGAAATAATGCGAAATGGAAAGATTGTTTAGGAGGGTGAAAAGGGTATAAATACATGAATCCTTTTCAACAGAAGAAGAACACAGAATGTGAAACTTTCCCACAGACAGAGCAATAAACATGAATTCTACCTTATCTTACTTAGAAAATTTCACTGGAAATGAATATGAATGAACTGTGAAACATAACGAAATACATATGAAACATAAAGAGAACACATTTGCTACACTCACACCACATGAATCTCATGAACTAGAGCCGCTGCCTTTCATTAATTCTCTGTCAAAATATACAATGAAGAACTGAGTTTCTCTCCCATAGTCTCCCAGAAATTACAACCAACCCTTTGCAAATGGCTTTGCATGCAATAAATAGACTTTCCCATTGGGAAATGGAATGACCCAAAGCTGGGGAGTTTTTCAAATAATTACAAAGTGGAAATGGAAAGCCAACCATTAATGACAGGTGCAACATAACAAAAATGACAAATGGCTTGGGTGACTGCTCGCCTTCCTTTGCCACTTGGATAGGAGCTAAACTTTAGTGAAAATACTTTAAACTTTGCCTTAGGTGCTGAATAATATGTAGTGTAAATGAATGGGCCCACTTGGAGAAAGTCGTGAATCGAAATGTCGCAGAGCAGAAGTGATTTTGGCCTTTGGGTCTATATGCGTCGTGCCAAAAGCTATATGTGCCGCACCACTTTGGAGGTGATTTTGAGGTACCTGTGGGAGTCCAAATTGTGCCCAAGTGTGCTTTTTGGAAATCCCTGCCTATCTACTTTCCAACCATAGTGGAATTTCTGAATTTGGTGCTCATTTCCACTTCCAAAACTTCATTCTACCAAGACTGCTTCCTGTGTCTCAAAATAGGGGCGGAGAGGTCATTTTTTGAGTGTTTTTGACCTCCTGGGGACTCAAAACTTGCCCAAACGTCTTTTCCATGCACCAGTAGTCATGCGTTTTCATGTTGAATCCAAAAATACAAACCAATATTGATTTTGAGCTCCCAATCCTAAGCGTCGCGCCAGTGGTGCGGCGCACAGGGAGAAAAACCCTGTTTTGTGCCCAAAAATTTGTCAAGTGACCAAAATTGTCCCAAATTTTTTGAAATTTGGGCTGGAGGTTCTCTATGAGGTGCTATACTAGGCCACAGAGGCTTCAACAAAGATTTGAAGTTGATATTTCTCTTTTTGCCTCTTTTGTCTTTGTGTCGCTCTCCTTAATTTTGCCTTCAAAAACCTTATCCGAGCCTTTGAACTCATGTTTTGTGCCCTATAGTGATAAACCATCTGCCTCAATATGGTTTTGTCCTTGTCAACCTTCTCTAGCAATCTCTCAAGGTGGATGTTAATACGCTCGAGCCAAGACTCTCAGTCATTATTAATCTCTTCCTCTAATGGAGTGAGCTCAATCCTCCTATGTTCGGAAGCTTAGTGATTCTCACATATGTTTTGTATCTCCATGATCTCATGCTAGTCTTCGAGCTGTTTGTTCCTCTACTCCAAATACCTGATAATCCACTTAGCCCTCTCCAAATTGAGTGACAAGTCTTGGATTTCCGTTTGCTGCTCCTGGATGGTCCTCCTAAGTTTGGCACACTCCACATCTTCATCATCATCATGAATGAGGATGAAGTCAGCCTCTCGTTCACCTGATGGCCCCTCGTCATGCATGGGCTTCTTGCCCCTGTCATGTACTTGTGTTGCCGATGTTGGAAGTTAGGCCCCTTCCACCCCAGGTGGAGATAACACTTGCTTTGCTGCTACAAACAAATGTCTACTACCTCTCTGATAGGTGATGAATACTGGCATAGTAGTGGTCTCATGGCACTCATACTGATGAGAAGGACCACATGTCTCATGTTCAACCTCTGATAATACCTGTGAAGTGCTGAAGAGGTCACGGGAGATGAATTCATCCCAAGTCATGCCCTGCAATTCCAGCTGATGAACCACCAAAATCTTAATAAGAGCAAAATGATAAACATTGTTAAGTTGTTGCTGAAGGGTCTTGTGCTGCATGAAGGTGTTCATCCTCTCTATGTTCCTGCAAATGAAATATGGGATGTTCATCATCTGTACCCTAGTAAAGTGCATGAGCAACCTGATGTGATAGGCATATAAATGAGAGAACCTCCCCTCACAGCTGAAATATTTCATGATCAATTTCATGAGTGGAGCATATTCATGTTTCAAATACCGGAATGGAAAGACTCTTTGGAGCTGCCTCAAGAAACTAGCCTTAATGTAAGGCTCATAATGCTACCGATCAACCTTTTGTTTCTTGTGCCATTGTTCTCCAATGTTCAATATGCCAGTTGCTAATGATACATTTTTAGGTGTCAGTGTGAAGGTGAACCCAGCTAATATAGAGTGATCTCCATGTAGGTGAAGCACAAAAAGACGAGCCGACTCATGATGAACTCAAACACTAGCCACCTTTTGACAAAACTCCAAACATGACATAGCAAGAGGGCAGACCTGCAATTCTGTGAGGGTGGTTGGCTCATCCCTAACATGTTTGCCACTTTTGTGATGTCTCCGGGGAGCCTGTTCTTCCGAGGATGAATCACTTTGGGTTTCCATTTCATACTCTGATGAATGCTCAGATGCCATGACTGCTGTATATGGACTGTGCTTGGACTGCTCTTTGATGATGGCAGTGAAACTATGTGATGTTGTGATCTCTGCCACCAAGTGGAACAATGCAAAAATGGAGTGTTAGGAAGGGGAATAATATTATGGGATTAGGGGTTATGGGGGGGGAATTTTTTTTAGGGACATGTAGGAGGGTTTGGGGATTTTATAAGGTAGGGTTTTGTTGTTTTATAGTTGACAATTGAGTGGAAGGGATAGGGAATAGTGGTTTAGTAATGTTTTAGGGTAGGGAAAATGGGGGAAAATGGGATAGGGGGGAAGGGAACAATGGAAAGAAGGGGAAAATGACAGGTGAAAAAGGAGCCTTGGCATCAACACAACAAGTTTGCAACCCTAGCAACAATAGTTTTGATGATTTCAAGTGGTAGGGTTTATGAGTTCTATTGCAACTATACACAGCCATAAACCATCATCATGTTCACAAAAGTTGATGAGCAACCAAAATTTAGACCCTACCTGGAAATTGGAAGGGATTCAAAGCGATTTGATGGAAATTTGGCACAAATTCGGGCCTTTGTGAGTGTGCGCCGCGCAGCAAACCCAGTGTGTCATACTCTATGTGTGCATCGCGCCCATGTATTTCCACCACTGTGGGGTTGCACCCTGTGCACGATGCTATCTATGTGTGTTGTGCCCCTCTGTCTGTGTGTCGCGCTCTTGACAATTCCTCCAAACTCACCCAAAATGCATGCTAGCTTTCTCACACTCACTTTGCAATGTTTCTCTCTACCTTGGTATGCAAAATGACTATGTTCCTTGTGGAAATTCTTTATAAAGACATTTGGAGTCATGGGTTTTATTTTTGTTTATGTTATCACTCAAGAAAAATTTCTAAATTGTTGACATCAGTTTGATTGTTTGCCAAAGGCACATAAATCTTTTTCAGCAGTTTCGCAGCACAACATGCTTCAAGTGATTTGTTTCACAAAGTAAAGCAAGAATGGAGAGTCGTATAACGGGAAGTGGCCACAGCATAGTTGCGTCAAGAATGGATGAAAAGCTAAACATTGCAGGATGGGTTGGTGAACAAATGGGTGGTCTCAGCTATTTGGAGTTTCTACGAAACCTTGAAAAACAAGTAGAAGAAGACTGATCGATAGTTGCAAGTTTACTTGAGGAAATACGGAGTAGCATATTTTCAAGGAAATAGGTACTGATGAACTTGACAGCTGATGAAAAGAATCTTGCAAATGCCGAACAACATGTAGCAGATTTGCTCAGTGCTCTCCCTGAGACTAATACCTTGGAGATCCCTTCCTGGGATAATCGCCTTTCTCCGGTCAATGAAGCCCTTCTGATTCCAACTCAGGTTAATTATGTTGGAAAAGCAGCAAATATATATGAAACTGGTTATCGACTAAATGGTAGTGCATATGTCATTTCCAAGTACATTGGGAATACATGGTTGTGGGATCGTGTACGTGTCAGTGGTGGTGCCTATGGAGGTTTTTGTGATTTTGACTCCCATTCAGGTGTATTCTCTTACTTATCTTATCGAGATCCAAATTTATTAAAGACTGTCGATATCTATGGATTTGAGATTAGATAGTTTAGATACTGTTGTTGGCTCTGCTTCGAGCAGCAGATAAATATGGCATCGATGATTTGAAGGATACTTGTAAAGAAAACCTGCTCAGCGATATCAACTGTAAAAATGTTCTTGACAGGCTCCAAGATACATCATTGTATCAGTTACCAAAGTCTTTTAGAAGTCTGGATGTTTGAAAAAAGTATTGCGAATGTTTCCAAGAAAATATCTTATGCTCAGAAGATTGAAAATGCATGGATTGTAAGAACTATGAAGCCAGAGAGATGAATTGCGGGCATGGTTTCCTGGTATACCTGGAAATTTGATTAGCTTTTTCTTGTATGTTGCAGAAGAGGTTAGAAGTATTCTTGCACAGCTGGGTTATGCGAAGTGAGAGGATATTATTGGAAGAACAGATTTGCTAAGACCAAGGCACATATCCCTCATGAAGAATCAACAACTAGATCTCAGTTATCTGTTTTCTAGTGTTGGATGAACAAAATGGAACAGCACATCAAGGACCGACAAACAAGGGCCTATGTTTCAGGGTAACAGAAAAGATGTGTCATTGAAGACAAACATGGAGCATTAAAAGTTCATCACAGCTATCTCAGCCAAACTCCAGATGTCAGAGAATGAAAATGATTGAAGATCAAGGCTGTTATAGAATTTGAGTCCTATTTGATTTAGAAGTCTAGAAGATCTAGTAGAATTAGAATTTTAATTGTTTTAGGATTCCAGCACTGTCAATTAATAGTTAGCTGTAATTATTAGTTATTTAAAAGTTAGTAGGTGTCATCATAGGCAGAATCGAATTCCCCTCATGCTGGAGGAGGAATATCGATTAGTTAGAATAAGGATGCTATATATAGCTGAAACATCTATGTAATAGTGGTTGGACATTTTTAGAAACAGAGTATTGCTTTGGCTTGTGTAAAAACTCAGTTTGATAATATAATTTGCTATTTATCTTCTCAGTATTCTTACAGTGTTTCAAAAGCTCAAGATATGTGGTTTTGTCTTATCTTTAATGTTTTTTAACAGTTGTATAAATACACAATCACTCAGAATTCACTTATGCTGCTCTGACTTCCTGTGTGTATTTGTAAACTGAGGGTTCTATGATGTGATGTTTTGAGTATTTAAACATTGCTGCCCTGACTTCTATGCATGAGCAGTGTTGTATTTTATTGAACATGATCAACTCCATAAGCCCAATGGAAGTATTTGTAATGTATGTCCAGCCAGCCTGTTTATTTAATTTACTTGTCTAGAGTTAGCCCTCTTATCAACAAACAAAATCAATATTTTTTTTCAGAGAGAGAGCCCTCTCGGGCTAGGGAGGCTAATCCTTAGTCCAAAGATTGGTCTGAAACAGTTACACAGAGTCTATCTGATTAGCAGCCCCTTCAGAGACAGATTTTGTGATAACATTTTGGTGCGTCTGTCGGGAGTCTGAAGATTATTCATTCCCGAAAATAAGAAGCTGAACTTCTGAAGGTAGCAAGAGCTCAGAAGATTTTTCGAGGCTGCAAATCTACCTTGGCGACTCCATTGTTGAAGAATTCGAAATTCATAGATTCATGGTGATTCCACTGGAGTTATGAAGGACCCAGATGCTACCATTCTTATTTCAAGGTATGCATGCATAGATTTTTCAGGAATTCATGGTTTCCCAAATCATTTTCCCAAGGATGCACATATTTTCTAAGGAATGGTCCAAAATTCAACGGAGAAGATTTAAGTTTAACTTTGAAGCATATATTAGATTTCTGTGAATTTTCTGAGCTTCTTAGAGTTAAGCATGAGGATGTTTGCATTATGTTGTTCTATGATTCATTTCAAGGGAAATGTAAATGGTGGATTGAAATCTTTCCTGCCAAATCCATTAAGTCATTTAAAGACTTTTGGTATATGTTTGTGGAGGAATGGATAGATAGATCAGATGTGGTGGCAAATTCTCCTTCAGTTAAAAGTTTTAAACAATGAAATGAGGATCATATTAATGAAGAAATAGGTGAAAATTTTTCTTTGTCCTAGTCTTCATATCTAAAAACATTTGACTGCAACGGAGAAGATAAGATGAAATTTTTGGATGAAGTTGCTAAGGACATTGAGAAAGACATTGAAGATTTAGAAGGTCAAATTCAATCATATAGTCTTCATGGTCTTGATCATTCTTTTCAAAATATTTCTATGGCAGCACATAAGGAGAGAGTGTTGCTTCCTTTCTCTTTCACGATTGAGGAAGAGGACACTGTTATTGAAGATCAGTTTGCACAGCCAGAAAGTTACAAGAATCATCAAGTTGATCATGTATTATGGGATCCTATAGCTAAATACATGGAAGAGTTTTACTCTCCAGTGTTTCAGCTTTTCTATGGAAATCAGAAGGCATTTCAATGGCAGTGGTCATCACAATATCATAACGGATTTGAACTCCAACGTAGTCAAAAGACTCAAATATCAGATAAGACAAATGACTGGCTACATTGGAAATTTCACATTGATTGAGCTAAAAGAAGTTTGAAATGGATAGGGTAGGTAGGTAGGAATATGCAAATAAGCTCAGGGTAGGTTGACTGAGCATTTTTTTTTTTTTAGTAGATATAGACTTCTTTTTCATATAGTGATCAGAAAGCTGAAGCCCGAGGTGAAGGCCCAAGAGCTTGATGGCGATGTTTGTCAAATAAATTTTCGTTTATCATAAGAGAATAAGGCACTGGAACTGCAGGTTCTTAGTGAACCACAAGGGCACACTATCCCAAGTGGAGCCACTGTTATCACTCAAGAAAAAGTTCTAAATTGTTCACATCAGTTTGATTGTTTGCCAAAGGCACATAAATCTTTTTTAGCAGTTTCGCAGCACAACATGCTTCAAGTGATTTGTTTCACAAAGTAAAGCAAGAATGGAGAGTCATATAACGGGAAGTGGCCACAGCATAGTTGCGTCAAGAATGGATGCAAAGCTAAACATTGCAGGATGGGTTGGTGAACAAATGGGTGGTCTCAGCTATTTGGAGTTTCTACGAAACCTTGAAAAACAAGTAGAAGAAGACTGGTCGACAGTTGCAAGTTTACTTGAGGAAATACGGAGTAGAAAATTTTCAAGGAAATAGGTACTGATGAACTTGACAGCTGATGAAAAGAATCTTGCAAATGCCGAACAACATGTAGCAGATTTGCTCAGTGCTCTCCCTGAGACTAATACCTTGGAGATCCCTTCCTGGGACAATCGCCTTTCTCCGGTCAATGAAGCCCTTCTGATTCCAACTGAGGTTAATTATGTTGGAAAAGCAACAAATATATATGAAACTGGTTATCGACTAAATGGTAGTGCATACGTCATTTCCAAGTACATTGGGAATACATGGTTGTGGGATCGTGTACGTGTCAGTGGTGGTGCCTATGGAGGTTTTTGTGATTTTGACTCCCATTCAGGTGTATTCTCTTACTTGTCTTATCGAGATCCAAATTTATTGAAGACTGTCGATATCTATGGATTTGAGATTAGATAGTTTAGATACTGTTGTTGGCTCTGCTTCGAGCAGCAGATAAATATGGCATCAGTGATTTGAAGGATACTTGTAAAGAAAACCTGCTCAGCGATATCAACTGTAAAAATGTTCTTGACAGGCTCCAAGATACATCATTGTATCAGTTACCAAAGTCTTTTAGAAGTCTGGATGTTTGAAAAAACTATTGCGAATGTTTCCAAGCAAATATATTATGCTCAGAAGATTGCAAATGCATGGATTGTAAGAACTATGAAGCCAGAGAGAGGAATTGCGGGCATGGTTTCCTGGTATACCTGGAAATTTGATTAACTTTTTCTTGTATGTTGCAGAACAGGTTAGAAGTATTCTTGCACAGCTGGGTTATGCGAAGTCAGAGGATATTATTGGAAGAATAGATTTGCTAAGACCAAGGCGCATATCCCTCATGAAGAATCAACAACTGGATCTCAGTTATCTGCTTTCTAGTGTTGGATGAACAAAATGGAACAGCACATCAAGGTTGTAAGAAGAGCTTCGGCGAAAATCACATGAGAAAGACCTTTGTCGACGCGTTTCGAACCAACAAGTGTGGTTCATCGTCAGGACAAGTTGAAGACAGATCTGGCATAGCAAGTTAAATAGACAGAGCAAAGACTCTAATGGCTATAAAACGGCTAAAATTGACCCTAGGACGAAGGTAACAAATTATAATAATAAATTTGAAATTTTTATTATTTTATAATATTAATATTATTTTATTTCTAGAAATTATTATCACACATCATATATTTGAATAAAAATCTTTATGTTATTAATAAATTAATACTAATAGAGGCCATTCATATTCCTAAAAAATAGGATGTTAGGAGTAAATGAATAAATATATAATACTAATGGTCATAGGTTCGTCAATTAATAACTAACTATATGTGTAAATTATTATTAAAAGTATGTTAAACAAGGATCGACAAACAAGGGCCTATGTTTCAGGGTAACAGAAAAGATGTGTCATTGAAGACAAACATGGAGCATTAAAAGTTCATCACATCTATCTCAACCAAACTCCAGATGTCAGAGAACGAAAATGATTGAAGATCAAGGCTGTTATATAATTTGAGTCCTATTTGATTTAGAAGTCTAGAAGATCTAGTAGAATTAGAATTTTAATTGTTTTAGGATTCCAGCGCTATCAATTAATAGTCAGCTGTAATTATTAGTTAGTTGAAAGTTAGTAGGTGTCATCATAGGCAGAATCGAATTCCCCTCATGCTGGAGGAGGAATATCGATTAGTTAGAATAAGGATGCTATATATAGCTGAAACATCTATGTAATAGTGGTTGGACATTTTTAGAAACAGAGTATTGCTTTGGCTTGTGTAAAAACTCATTTTGATAATATAATTTGTAGTTTATCTTCTCAGGATTCTTATAGTGTTTCAAAAGCTCAAGATATGTGGTTTTGTCTTATCTTTAATGTTTTTTAACAGTTGTATAAATACACAATCACTCAGAATTCACTTATGCTGCTCTGACTTCCTGTGTGTATTTGTAAACTGAGGGTTTTATGATGTGATGTTTTGAGTATTTAAACATTGCTGCCCTGACTTCTATGCATGAGAAGTGTTGTATTTTATTGAACATGATCAACTCCATAAGCCCAATGGAAGTATTTGTAATGTCTGTCCAGCCATCCTGTTTATTTAATTTACTTGTCTAGAGTTAGCCCTCTTATCAACAAACAAAATCAATAGTTTTTTTTCAGAGAGAGAGCCCTCTCGGGCTAGGGAGGCTAATCCTTAGTCCAAAGATTGGTCTGAAATAGTTACACAGAGTCTATCTAATTAGCAGCCCCTTCAGAGACTGATTTTGTGATAACAGTTTCTTCAAAACCCATTTTGCTAATGTTTTGTTTTAACACTTTTCCCTAATTTAATGCAACTCTGTATTTCACTTTTCCCTTTGAAGTTTTAGCTAAAATGATGAACTTTTTGCAGGGGTTTTTGACATGGAATTTGGGCCAAGGAAACCATGACTGCACCTGAAGATATCAACTGGAATTTTTTTTGAAATTATCACAAATGACACATTGTTTGACTTTTCTTCAAAACAGAGTTTTGAAGAACAGTCGTAATCTATCAACATGACGATGAAATTCTTTAAATCATAACTTTGTAAGGGCCTCCCTCTGGCCTGCATGGCTTTATTGGACATGTTTGAAGACCAATTTATTTGATCCCTAGACCTAATGACTAAAAATGACTCTCATCCATTAAAAGATCGAACATTGACTATCATGGACTTTAGTGAACATTGACAAAAGACCTAAGCCAGCAGGTGCCAAACATGAAGGGAAATGAATGACAAGACCTTTCTGTTAGATTATGGCATGCCCCTAGAAAAATGCAGCTGAGTGAATGGAGCGAGACTCCTAAAAATGAAATG
>APFE030737996.1:0-17152 GCA_000404065.3 Pinus taeda | reverse complement strand
AAATTTTCATTTCAAGAGTTAGCCCTCTTTGTGTTTAAAGATAAATCAGTAGTTTATTTTGAGAGAGCCCTCTCAGGTTAGGGAGGCTAATCCTTAGCTAAAAGTCTGGTCTGAAATAGTTACATAGGGTCTTACTGATTAGCACCCATCAGTACTGATTTTGTGATAACACATTGGGCACAACACAGACGCATGGAAAACCTTAATTGTAACCCCACAAGGGACGTAGGATCAAAATCTGTTGTGACTTCAGAGCCATCTTTTTCCTTTGATCTCCCTCCGCACTCTCACTCACCATTAATAATTAATATTATTAATATAAAAATTTCATTAAATGAATTAAATTTTGTTTATTAATAATTAATAAAATTTATATTCCTTAATGATTATTTAGTGTCTACTCTATTTACAATCCATTATAATTTATAATAAATAATAGAATTTTTTTAACTATTAGAATGAAATAATAACTAATTAATAGTATTATAATTGTAATATATTACAAATCACAATCATAATTAATTTTGTTTCCTATACATATTTACATATATCACTTAATTAGTCGTTGAAGTTAGTAAAAGAAAAAAAATGAAGATAATGGAAATCAAATACTTGTGTAATTAAAACACCTAAACTTTGTTTATGTTTATATGATCGTTAATTAGTTGAGCCAAACAAATTAGTTTGATTTTTGTTCATTATAACATAGCTTGTAAATTAGAACTTCAAAAATTAATAACAATATCAGCCCACTATATTATAGGGATATATTAAAAACTATATTATAGCGAGATATTAAAAAGGAAAGTATAGTGAATATTAATTAGCAAAACTCTAATATTGATTTTTCTTTATTAGTCACTCCGATCGGGCAATGGCGGATTATAGTAATTGATATGGCGGGATTTTACATTAGTTTTAGTTGCTTATTATGTAGATGGCCGCAAATAACCAAAGTATCTAAGACTTTATTGTATGTAATTTTTTTCTTTCTTATTTGGTTTTTTCTCGAGGCGAAGAGGCTAAACTATATATTATAATTATCTATTTCTTTTGCATTTTGAAGTTTTATGACAGTTTAAAACTATTGCTAACATTAGTTTGGATGACATTTCATGGATAGAAATTAAAAACATGGTTTATCTTACGAGGTTGCCAAAGTTGTAGTGTTTAAACACATCTTTGGTACATGTTTAAAACTTTGTATTGGAATACACATGGCTATTACATGTTTAAAACTTTGTATGGGAGTACCCACTTGTCTAAAAATTTGCATGGGAGTACCCACTTGTTTGCATAGGAATTTATTTGGCGTTTAGAATTTATGGCATTTATTTGGGGTTTATTTTGACGGTCTACATTGCACCACCTATTTTTCTATTGCAACAGGTTGTTGCATGCCTTGTTCATTGCTCGTTCCTATTGCCCCACGTACTTTGCTACTGCAACAACCCACTGCATGCCTTGTTTATTGCCCCATCCTAGTGGGGCCACTGCTTCATGCCTCTGTTCATTGCCCCATCCTATTGGAACAACCAACTTTATGCCTATTTTCATTGCCCCATCCTATCGTTGTTGCACCATCTACACCATCTGCACTGGGAATAAAGGGAAGAACAATGGACAACCAATCCTGCAAGTAAGAAAAAACAACCAATCTTGCTGGTAAAAAACAACTAGCATCCTTTATCCTGATTTTCTGGCTTTTTGTATCTTTTCCTATAGTTTTCAATAATTCCATTAATAGCTATCTTTAACTATGATTTACTCCACAGTAAATTTTCATTTATGATTGAATGTGCAATTTTGTAATTCAAGATTCAGTAATTCCATTAATAGCTTTCAGTATTTCCATTAATTCCATTAATAACTTTTTTGGTTTAGCCAACTCTTCTTATCTTCAACCCCGCCATCTCATCTCATCTTCACCAAGTAAACTATCAAAGATATTACAGGAAAGCCTAATAAAATATTAAACTTTCTGTATATCTCAATATGAAATAAGATCAAAAAAATAAACTTTATGTATATCTCAATATCAAATAAGATCAGAAAAATATTTCAAAGACAATAACTCTTTGAAAACATAGAAAAACCAGTTCGGCAAAGCACAATATGAAGAAATTTCCATAATTAAGTGTCAGATTTACTTAGCTACAGCTATTGCCAGCCATTAAGGGATTAGGAAGGCAACAGAGTTAAGGATCAAAAATCAATTCGGTAAAGCGCAATATGTTGATGAACTAAGTCAATTATGAAACACCGTTGCTACAAACTATACACTGCAATTACTGTGGCCTAAGACTTAGCTAGCAAAGCATCGGTGTGTCTCTGAGTCTTCAAAATCCTCTATTCTTAGCAAGAAACAGGGTCAACAAAAATAATTTGCATAATAAATTGAGAAGCGAGACCGACCTACCATTGCATGGCTTTCCTAGATCTCTCCGATTTCCTTGATAGGCTACTTGAGGCACTCCATCAGGATCTCTCTCACTTTGACACATTCATTAAGGTATTATTTCATTCTGCATTCCTATGTGTATTCTTGCAATTTGATTCTCTATATGTGAAGCTAGTCTATGACCCAGTTGCTTCAGTAATCGATTAATTTATTGACCCAGTCATATCAAAAGTTGTTCCATTGGACTAAGTTGATCCAATTTCCTCCCTACATAAAGCAGTCATTGAAACATCCGTTGATCAGCGACAGTAGTAGTTTACCTAGCAGCAGTAATAGAGGGAGAGGTCTCAAATAAAGCAGCAAAGCAAGCATCTAACAACAGTGGTTCCCTGACTCCAAATCGATAGGCTACAAAACCATCCTTTGAGTTCGAAAATATCATTAGGCGTAGTGGTTTCCCAACCCTAAATCTACAGGCTGCAGAACCATCCTTCCAGTTCTTGTTGTGTTTCTACGATGGCCAAATTCGACCATGAAAATATTTGCATGGAAAATATTGAAAACGTGGTAATGTTCTAGTTGAATTAATAAATGTCATTGCCAGTGTTACATGGTTGTTTTGGTATTTGGATGTGTGTTCATATACTAGCGAACAAAGGGATTGCCTATATTCCGGCACACCTCCGATACATAAAAGCACCCTTTATATATAATACTGGAATCCAAAAACATTAATGGGCTACGCTATTAGAAACGACTCGGAGACAGTCAAACAATTGCTGCTGCATGAAATAAATCTCTTTATTTTACAATAATAAGGGAAAAAATCTCTTTATTTTACCATAATAAAGGAAAAAAAATCTCTTTGTTTTACCATAATAAATGAAAAACTCTCTTTAAGAGATTAAACATTGTTCACATAACTATATATGAAATCATATAAATTTCTTTCATTAAAATTCAATACTCTCATTTATGGATATTGTTGCAAGTACTTACTTGTCAAATTTAAGGGTGTTTTTGTAGTTCCATAGGTGTGTAGTGTGAGATTTACCACTTTTCACTATAAAACATCTACGCTTTGTTACAGGAATTTTTGAAATTACCAATTCCCTATAAAGGTATTTTATTAAGATTTAAACAATGTGTTTCATGAATATATTTGCAATTCCATAGGTGTCAAATGTGGGATTTGAAACTTCGAGTGGTGTGAGGTTCTGATTGCTTGCCAATTTAACCAAGTGTTAATGTTCATGGAAATCCAAGGACTACTACTTTTGCAATTCTCAATGATGTAAGTGTATGAGAAGATTAAAATATAAATTAAAACAGGAACTACTTGCTTTCATTTGCTATAAGTTAGAGCTTGATTCTCGCTAACCTTACTTACTACTAGCTTTCAAGATCATAACAACATCATTAAGTCTTAATGTAGGCTAACTTGCTTGGGTTAGGCGTGACCTATTATTTGGTCTTGGATAGCCCGCATCTCTTCCAGATCAGGGGACTACTTGCGTGTTTACCACATTCCCCAGACCTAATTATACATGACCTGTCATTGATACCCCGTACACAAAAGGCAGTTTTCATGCGTGAACAGTTCAATACATTACCATGGAAGGAGGATGAGTTTTTTTGTGCCTGTTTCATTACCATGTGAATAGGAATGAAGTGGTAGTTCTTTGTGTTTGAATAGTTTGACATGAACAGGAGGTGTTCCATCCCGCCCCTGGCTTACACTCCAAAATAGGAGAGTTGATCCCCTACCTTCTTTTTCTTCAAATAGCTTGTCACATTGGCTCATCTACTCTCACAGCGGAGCTTACACCCTTCCCTAACTAGTCAGGCTGGAGAGATGCTGGAACTTCTTTTTCTTTTTCTAATCATGTTATGTTTACTTTGAAAAGAAACATGAGGAACTTGTAGCTACAATTTCTTGCAAGTCAAGGACTTGTTGCTTGCAACACCTCTTGTTGCTCACATTTCCTTCACTTACGCTTACATCTTCCTCTTCCTGACTTGGTGCAACAACTACAACATACACATTTTTAAAAAGATTTTTTTTCCCATAGTGTACGTTGAGTAACAAACCACTATTTTTTATAAAATACATCAAGATGGAATAAAAATTGCTTACAAAGCTATAGAAGTACCAATGATTCTGTAAGATGTTGACATTTCTTAATGTATGCTTAAAGAATATACTTTGACCAAAACTATATTGTTAATGGAATTAAACACATATAAATTACATTATATAGGGGCATCAAATAAACATAAAGTACATTTCATTGGGCTAGGTCAAATTAGATATCTTATACTAGAAGATGTTTTCCAATTAATAGAGTGGCTCATCTAAATTCGAAATTTAATTTATCCGTCTAATAAGACTTATGAGTGGTTGTATTAGACTTAAAAATATAGTAACAATCCCACTAATTTGATCCCAATTCTCTTTAGTGACAAATACACCATATTGCTCCTTCACAAGAACACTACATAAGCTAAGTAACGTAAGTATAGAGTTATCTGGGCTAGGTCAAATTAGATATCTTATACTAGAAGATGTTTTCCAATTAATATAGTGGCTCATCTAAACTTATGAGCAGTTGTATTAGACTTAAAAATATAGTAACAATCCCACTAATTTGATCCCAATTCTCTTTAGTGACAAATACACCATATTGCTCCTTCACAAGAACACTACATAAGCTAAGTAACGTAAGTATAGAGTAGATAACTCTTTTAAGTTTTGATTTTGTTGAGTTATAAGTAAAGTAAAAAAAAAACATACATTTATTTCAATATTTGAAAGGCTTTGACGTATTAAAAATATTTCCATTCTTAAAAAAAATTGTTAAACTTCATACTATGTAATAGTAAAAATAAATAAATAAATATGCAGTATCCTAGCCATTGTGGTTAATACTATAAGCATGTCTTGGAATCTTAGATCTCAGCTATCTAATTGAGAGAACGTAAACGCCAAATCCATCTGTACATTAAAGAACTTGTTTTAAAAAACTAAAATGTTCTACCTAACTTAAAAAAAAAATTGTATAACTGAGTTGATAAAAAAGATAAATTGGAGAATGCTCCAAAATAAATCCTTTATCACTGGAAAGTTGAGGCTCGAATCTGGAAACAAAACAGAAACGCTTTAAAACCCTAAAAGTTCCATTAATTATCTAAGGTTTTGGTTAAAGCATCCAAAGGGAGTTATAGTTATAGCACATTCGACGTAACTAATTTTGGGTAGTTATTATTAAATAACAACGAACTCTCCCCTTCTTTCATATACTTCCTTTCATTTTTCCTAGACCTCTCAGCTTTCTTTTCGGGGTTTGTCAAATATTTTCAATTATTTCTCCGATCAAGCCAACTAAAATCCATGGCATGTTCAGGCTAAATACTTTTGCATAGTTCTGTCCTTTTGATATTTAGTTACAGCTTAAACTTCAATGGTTTTCTTTACCTTCTGCATTGGATATATATATTCAGAGCTTCATCTTAAATCTCTAATCTCTAAACTTCTCGCAGGGTCGCGTTAGAACCAAGACTGTAAAGAAGTCCTCTCGCCAGATCGTAGAGAAATATTACTCACTTCTGACAGTGGACTTTCAAACAAACAAGAAGATGGTGGATGAGATTGGCCGCATTCCAACTAAGCGACTCAGAAACAAAATCGCTGGCTATTCAACTGTAAGTAAAATGCAACGATCCTCTTTCATCAATCTTAATCACACTCTTCCTACTTTCGAGGACAGGCGCTGTGTATTCCATATTTCTGACGGCCATTTTTGCTGCATTTATATAGCGTTTAGTGAAACGTATTCAGAAATGTCCTGTGCGTGGGATCTCCTTAAAACTCCAGGAAGAGGAGCGCGAGAAGAGAATGGACTTTGTTCCCGAGGTGTCCGCAATAGCGATGGACAATATTGAGGTTTGAACCCCTCTGAAAACTTCTACATACATTTAGGTAAAAAAAAATTTGAATTTTGTTCCATTCTGCAATTCCATTCTATTTGAATTTTGTGTCGTGACATGTTGTTTATTTGTTTTGAATTTCGTGTTGTGATATGTTTTCCTAGTAGTGTAATTATTTATTTTTTATTTTTCGGGATAGTAGGTAGATATGGCTTATGGATGTAGTTATTACTAAATTGATAAAGTGGACTATCTAATAAAGAAAAGAAATATTAGTAATGTTTATATAGAGTAAGTGTTGGTAATATGGTGGCGACAGTCTAGTGTATTCCTCTCCAATTGTGTCTCTCCATTTCGAAGCTCTAGTTATGGCATGTTACGCGATTATGTACCTTGATTTTTTAGAATAGTAGGTAGATATTGTTGTTGGACTTAGCTTGTACTAAATTGGTTCAAGGAACCATATCAAGAAAAACAAGGCTAGTCATGTTTATGGATTTATTAGAAATATCTTTTATTAGAAATTCTATCTTTTTGGTTGATTTTCTTGGTTGAATTTAATTAGATTGTATATTTCGGGAATATTTTATAATTCATTCTCTTGTCCATCAATATATCTATGGAGTGAGTGTTGGTCATGTGGGAGGGATGGTCTTTTTATGGTTAGAAATACCATTTTTTTGCTGATTTTCTTGGTTGAATTTAATTAGATTATACATTTCAGAAATATTTTATAATTGATTTTTTTGTCCATCAATATATTTATGGAGTGAGTGTTGGTCATGTGGTAGGGATGGTTTTTTATATTCCTCCTCATCCAAGTTTAAATTTTATCTGTAATGTGATTATCTACCTTGGTTCTTCAAAATAACAAGTAGATGTTGTTAGTAAACTTAACTAATACCAAATTAATATAATAAACTACATTTAAAAAAATAAAGTGTAGTTATCTACCTTGGTTCTTCAAAATAACAAGTAGATGTTGTTAGTAAACTTAACTAATACCAAATTAATATAATAAACCACATTTAAAAAATAAAGTTAACCACGTATAAAAAAATACATCCAAAAAATTTTGAGAGCTTTTCCCATATATCCAAAAAAGTTTGAGAGCTTTTCCAATAGAATTGTATCAGGGTGGCTTGTAACGAGGATGTTTTTCTTTCACAGGTGGACAAAGAAACCTTGGAAATGCTTGCTACATTAGGCATATATGAATTACCAGGAGTTGTGCAGCGGGTTTGTACAATTTTTCTTTTTCTTTTTTTGGGTTTCAAAACGTTTATTTAGTAATTGGTTTATGCCATGATATGAGCAAAATCTTCACTTCAGTTGATTTATTGACAGGCCGAACCCCAGACAGGTGGCGGGGACTATAGTTACAGATCTGGGGGTTACAGTAATTATCGCCGAGGCGGTTTCCCGGCCGCTCCGAGGAGAGCTCCGTAGTAAATTTGAATTGGTGCAGCATTCTCTGCTGCAGCATAAACTAGTGTGAACTTTTGAAGTGGATCATTTGTTATATATTTCTACATTAATTGAATGTGTGGAGATTGGTTTCCATTTTGTAATTCTGAAATTATACAATGGGATTGAAGGCAGTTGGAAGGGCCATTAAATTTTGTGAAGGTATTGGCAGGTGTTGGCAATTAAATTTTGTGAAGGTATTGGCAGGTGTTGGTAGATAACAGCAGTTTTGTGTATTTGTTTGTCATATAAGATTGATGAATTTTTATATATGTCGCAGTTTTTCTATAATATTTCGAGTTAACTCTTGGTAACAAAGGTATTGGCAGGTGTTGGCAATTAAATTTTGTGAAGGTATTGGCAGGTGTTGGCAGATAACAGCAGTTTTGTGTATTTGTTTGTCATATAAGATTGATGAATTTTTATATATGTCGCAGTTTGTCTATAATATTTCGAGTTAATTCTTGGTAACAATGATGAGTAAGTTTACCTTCACATATAGCGACAGTAGTAAGTCCTACATTCACTTATAGCAATTAGTGTGGTGTTTTTTTAACCAATATAAATCCCCTTAAACCAAAAATCTTGTAAAATGTAGAGAAATCAAATCCTTTAATATCCAATTAAATTAATTTTGAACTTGACCATGCACCACTTTACTTTTCTGACTTCAAAACCAATTCAACAATTGATATTGAATATAGGTGCTTGAGTCTTCAAACCTCAACTCTTGATTTTTCTAACTTCAAAACCAATTCAACAATTGATATTGAATATAGGTGCTTGAGTCTTCAAACCTCAACTCTTGATTTGACCCACGACGTCGAACTCGGACATAATGTGAACTTACCAATGAGAATGATGAAGTGTGCCACAGGTTCATAAACACGATTCAATCCATTGTTTTAATGCTATAGGTGCATAACTAGAAGTGAGTAGGATTCAATCCATTGTTTTAATGCTATAGGTGCAAAACTAGAAGTGAATAGGTTCATGATAGAGAAATCAAATCCTTTAATATCCAATTAATTTAACTTATAGCAAGTAGTGTGGTGTTTTCTTAACCAATATAAAGCCTTTTAAACCAAAACTCTGGTAAGAACGTAGAGAAATCAAATCCTTTAATATCCAATTAAATTATTTTTGAACTTGACCATGCACCATTTTACTTTTCTGACTTCAAAACCAATTCAACAATTGATTGAATATAGGTGCTTGAGTCTTCAAACCTCAACTCTTGATTTGACCCATGACGTCGAACTCAGACATAATGTGAACTTACCAATGAGAATGATGAAGTGTGCCACAGGTTCTTAACCATGATTCAATCCATTGTTTTAATGCTATAGGTGCATAACTAGAAGTGAATAGGATTCAATCCATTGTTTTAATGATATAGATGCATAACTAGAAGTGAATAGGTTCATGATGAATCTCTAAGTGGCAAAACCCCCCATTTTGATTTTGGGATCCACTCGAATGATTCTTTCATCTTCAACCTCTACAGCTGATTCTTTCATCTTCAACCTCTACAGCAAATAATGTGAACTTACAAATGAGAATGATGAAGTGTGCCACAGGTTCATAACCATGATTCAATCCATTGTTTTAATGCTAGAGGTGCATAACTAGAAGTGAATAAGATTCAATCCATTGTTTTAATGATATAGGTGCATAACTAGAAGTGAATAGGTTCATGATGAATCTCTGAGTGGAAAAATGCCCCGTTTTGATTTTGGGATCCACCCAAATGATTCTTTCATCTTCAAACTCTACACTAGATCCCAAGCATCTCAAGCATACTACACACACAGTGATTAACTAAGGAAGATCAAACTAAGGAAGATCATCAATCTCTTTTTACCGTGTGTACTTTTTTTTCTAAATATTGTTAAAGATAATGGAGAATATCTTAGAATAGTAACTAAGGAAGATCATCAATCTCTTTTACCGTGTTTACTTTTTTATCTCAATATTGTTAAAGATAATGGAGAATATCTTAGAATAGTATGTTGGTTCACGAAATCTCAGGATGGTTCTAACTTCCTAAATCTGTGACTACTATATAATGTGTGATGTACATGAACAATGTAGAGTGTATAATGTGTGATGTACATGAACAATGTAGAGTGTATAATGTGTGATGTACATGAACAATGTAGAGCGTTCTGTAGAGCCAGACTCTCTGACTCTCTTTTGTAGAGTTGACCAATGGGTTTCATTTTATTTAATACAGAACATTGCATTTTTAACATGGTACAAGAGCGTCAGGGTTGAAGAACTTGTATGCTTAGGGGACGACGCCACTGAACCGAAATTGTCATAGGTTTTAAGTGCACAAACACGTATGCTTAGGGGACGGCACCATTGAACTGAAATCGTCATAGGTTTTAAGTGCACAAACACGACGATCCCACTGTAGACCTTCCGCGCATTTTCATTTTGCCGATTGTCGCAACTATCAAGTGTACATGAGCGACGATCTCCGCGACTCCGTGGTGGATAAGCTCGACGACCATGGTGAGAGAAGTTGAGAGAAGGCTGTGAGGTCAGGCAAACAACAAACAACACAACAAAAAAGAGGAGTTTCATTTTGGTGGTCGCTACCGAGAGAAGGTTGCGTGGAGGTCAAGAGAAGGCTGCGTAGAGGTTGTGAAGTAAGCCATGGTGATCTGCGAGTGTGCTGTGAGATCAAACAACATTGGAGATTAATGATCTCTGTCTTTGACAAAGATTTGGGGTAAATCTAACATTTGTTTTTACTTGTCAAACCTTTTTTAAATTGCGAAGATGAATAATCAAATGTTTGAAGCATGCTTGAATGAGCATAACAAGCTCGATGGCTCCAATTATGCGAATTGGAAATTCAAGATGCAAACTTTGTTAGAAGCACAGAGTGCTTGGACGATTGCAATTGGGGATGAGCAGAAGCGAGCAACTGGATCAACATCAATCCCAGATTGGGATAAGCGTGAGGGTAAAGCAAGGATGTTGCTGAAGATGTCAGTGAAAGACTGCATCATACCACATATCAGAGAATGTAAATCAGCAAGAAAAATTTGGGGAATTTTGAAGGATCTGTATGAGATCAGGAATACAAATCGTTTTCTATTCCTGAAGAGAAAGATCTTATCCTTGAAGATGGAGGAGAATGAAACAGTTGTTGCCTTCATAGAAAGGATCAAGGATCTTAAGAACAAATTAGTAGACATTGGCCATACAGTTGAAGATACAGATCTTGTAACAATTACCATGAATGGTGTGACCGATGACTACCAAATGTTCATCACTGGGATAAATGTGAGAGAAAATCCCAAAGTTTGAAGAACTAACAGAAATAATGATGCAAGAATAAGAAAGAAGATCAACTCTGAAGCCCCAGAGTGTCGATCTTGCATTGATGGCGAAAAAGAACTTCTACAAAGAAAAAGGAAATCTGTAACAGCAAAACGGACGAAGCTCATAGAAAATACCAAATCCGACCCAAGGTATGAATCTGAATAGAAACAAATATGTAATTAAATGTTTTTATTGCAGAAAACTTGGTCATATAGCTAGAGAGTGCAGGAAGAAAAAATATCATGAAGAACAACAGAGGCAGAAACTAGAAATGACATGCAAGTCATCTCGCAAATGATAATCATGAGCGAAATTTTAGACTGTTCATGGTAGACTGTGATGAGAATGCTGATGCAGACATCTGGTATGTATATTCAGGAGCATCAACACATATGACAGGGAACAAGCAATGGTTTGAATATTTTAAAGAAATCAATGACGGAGCACAAGTCTACCTAGGTGATGATAGAAGTCATCAGATCAAAGGATGTGGGAAAATTTCTGTCATTTTACCTAATGGTAATCTAAGACAAATTTATAATGTTATGTATATGCCCGGTATAACAAATAACTTGATTTCTATATCCATGATTACAGATCAAGATCTTAAAGTTGAATTTTTTAAATACAACCGCTATATTAAAGATCTGCTAGATGGCATGAAGACAATTGTTACAGGAATTCAAACAGGAGGTCTATACAAATTGGATGTTAGACCAGCACCAGTTCGAGCTTTAACATCAGCAAGTTTGACTACTGAAGAGTTGTGGCATCAAATATTTGGTCATATCAACTACAATGATTTGTTGTTACTTCAGAAAAAGTAAATGGTAAGAGATCTTCCTATGTTAAAACAAGTTCATAATGATTGTGATGCTAGTACATTAGGAAAGATGCATAGAGAAGAATTCCCTGTTCGAGTAGAGAAGAAACAGAGAGATCTACTTGAATTAGTGCACACAGATCTTTGTGGACCCATGCAAACAAAGTCATTAGGAGGTGCACTATATTTTTTACTGTTTATTGATGACTGCACAAAGTTTTCTTGGGTATATTTCTTGAGTAAGAAGAGTCACACATTTGAATACTTTAAATAGTTCATAAGCATGATTGAAAAGCAAACAGGGAAGCAGATAAAAATTCTCCACTCCAATCAAGGGGGAGAATATAGGAAGGATGAGCTTATCATGTATTATAAAGACCATGGAATATTACAGCAATTCACAGTACCCGATACTCCTCAACGGAATGGAGTAGCAGAAAGAAAGAACACAACACTGGTGGAATGCGCTAGGAGCATGTTCAAAGGTAAGAATTTGTCGAATGGTTTTTGGGCTGAAGCATTGAATAGTGCAGTTTATTTGAAAAATAGGAGTCCTACAAAGAGTCTTGAGTTTAAAAATCCTTATGAAGCACTATATGGATTTAAGCCTGTAGTAAAACATTTAAGAGTATTTGGGTCTAAAGCATTTTCCCATATTCCAAAGGAAGACAGAAGAATACTAGATTCAAAAGCCATTAGATGTACCTTTATAGGGTATTATTCACAATATAAAGCCTATATATTATTTAATCCTTCTACTCACAAAATTTTTGTTAGTAGAGATGTCATATTCCATGAGTAGGATCATGAAGAATTTGATAAGCATAATGAGGAATGGGATATTCCGTACTTGGTGGAAGAAGAAAGTGAAGAAATAGGAAACAATCAGGATCAACAGCAGAAAAAGGCAGAAGATGAACAACAACAGCAACAACAGCATATACAATAGTAGATACAACAGAAACAACAGTAGCAGTAATGGGAAGAAAAATAAAATGATGTTCAAACAAGGTTTGAAGCTACCCCACCACTGAGGAGATCAGGCAGGAAAGCTCAATTTCCCACAAGATATAGGGAAAATGCTTTTATAACTACTATGATGAATACTGTTGAACCTTATATTTATAAGGAAACAAATGAATGTAGTGAATGGAAAACAACTATCGAACGGGAATATGAATCTATAATCAGGAACAACAGTTGGGAACTGGTTGAACTTCCTAGAGGGAAACAAACCATAGGTTGTAAATGGTTGTGTGAACCTAAGATTAATGCAGATGGAACTATAGATAAATTAAAAGCTAGATTGGTAGCAAAGGGGTATTCACAAAAAAAGGCATTGAGTATGAAGAAACCTTTGCCCCTTTAGCTAAACTTAATACCATCAAAATGTTGATTGCTTTAGCTACTAAGAAACATTGGATGATTCACCAACTAGATGTAAAGTCTACATTTTTAAATGGAGAATTGAAAGAGGAGGTTTATTTAGAGCAACTTGAAGGGTTTGTCCAGAAAGGGAAAGAACATTTAGTCTATAGATTAAAGAAAGCTCTTTATGGACTAAAGCAAGCACCCAGGTCTTGGTGTGAAAATATTGACTCATTTTTTCTGCATTTTGGCTACAACAGAAGCAAAAACGACCCTAATCTTTATACCATGCAAGATGAACAAGGGTGCATAGTGTTGATTTCTTTGTATGTAGACAATTTGATTATTACAGGTGATGCTACATATCTAATCAAAGAAATCAATAAACAGATGTCACAGGTGTTCGAAATGAAACACCTTGGTGAATTAAGATATTGTTTGGGTCTTGAGATCTGGAGAGATTCAAGAAAAAAAAAATTTGACACGAGGAAAGTATGTCAAAGGACTACTAGAAAGATTTAGGATGGATCAGTGTAAGCCTGTAGCAGTACCTTTACAAAAGAACATCAAACTACAGAGTGAGGATGGCTCTAAAGAGGCAGATGCGACACTTTACAGACAGCTGGTTGGGAACCTAAGCTACCTGACCACTACTAGAACACTTTACAGACAGCTGGTTGGGAACCTAAGCTACCTAACCACTACTAGACCAGATTTGGCTTATGCAGTCAATGTACTAAGTCAATACATGTCCAAGCCACTTGAAAGTCATTGGAATGCAGCGAAAGGTGTTTTGAGGTATCTACAAGGTACTGTAGATTACAGTATTATTTATACTAATTCCTTTGATGTTAGATTGACAAGATTTACAGATTGAGACTGGGTTGGAAATGTAGATGATCACAAATCCATAACAGACTATGCATTCAACATTGGATCCGAGGTGATTACATGGAGCAGCAAGAAACATAACGCATTTTCCTTGTCTTCAGCAGAAGCAGAGTATCAAGCTATGTGTGCAGCAATATGTGAGGCAGTTTGGTTGCAGAGACTTCTCCAGGATGTTGGGGAAGAATAGAACGATGCAACGACAATCAAATGTGACAATTAGAGTTCAATCAAACTTGCTAATAATCCGGTGTTTCACAAAAACACTAAACACATTGATACATAGTTCCACTTTGTCAGGGAGAAAGTGCAATCAAAAGAAATGCATTTGGTATAGTGTAATACATGCGATAATGTTGCAAACATTTTCACTAAGCCTCTTGGAAAAATCAAGTTTGAAGTGTTTAGGGAGATGCTAGGCATATTTGTGAACCCCTTCTCCATTAAGTGGGAGTGTTAGAGATAATGGAGAATATCTTAGAATAGTGAGTTGGTTCATGAGACCTCAGGATAGGAATTAGTTTCTATTTTTTAGGTTATGGTTCTAACTTCCCTAAATCTATGACTACTATATAATGTGTGATGTATATGAACAATGTAGAGCATTTTGCAGAGCCAGACTCTCCTAGTTCTGACTCTCTTTCATAGAGCTGACCAGTGGGTTTCATTTTATTTAATACAAAACATTGCATTTTTAACAAATGTTAAAGAAATATCATCTAGAGTGATATATAAGCCAAACATACCACGTAATTTTCCACTCAATCCTTTCAATCTCCTCAGGATTGAGGTTTGGATACGGTTCGAAATTTACTTACAGGCTGCAATAAATTTGGGTTTTAATTCCTTAAAATGAGGAACATCGATACCTACCATCTAGCCTCCACAATTCAATTTTCCTTTAATCGCCACATTTCACAATATATACATTTTTAATATTTACAACTTTCATTAATATTTCTAGAATTTATTAAATTAAAGTTTAATTATTTTTAATATTATTTTAAATAAATAATGTGAACATTGTAAATGTTAATGTATGAAGATATTCTTGTAGATTCACAAGCTCATGCAACGTACTAAAGAGAAAGACAAGAATCTACTTCTACTTTCAACCAGTGGAAGGCAATAGATTGATGAAAACAATATGAACAAGAAGAAGATAAATTAATGGAACATAACACAATAAGTTTATCTGGGAAAAGCCACTACTCAAAACCCCATCTATCTGTATTACATTAATTAGAAATATGGGTGAAGATACAAATCTTGTTCTCATAAGATTAATTCCACACAAGTATGCTCAACTCTCTGCCTCACAAGCCCGCTCTTAGCCAACACTTAGCCAATTTCCACTGGCTTCCATACCCCTACTTCCTTGCACAATTCCTAGGATGAATAACCCATATTCAATGGGAATTCATGCTTCAAAAACTGCGCAATCCTGATTAGGTCCTCTTCCTGGTTGCATGCATGATATTTCAACTCTGTAAATCATACAACTGATAGTACATTGTTCTTGTACTCTAGTCTCAACTGGGTCTTTCTCAGAACTGACACATGGGTTTCCAATGCGAGAATCTTCAGTTAACTGGAGTAACACATGTGGATGCAATAGTGCACCAATTGACTATTAATCCTCTACTAGTTCCATAAACAGTTAGAACTACTTTAACTGTTTATAACTCAGTCAAACTGAGTTATCTAATTACAACTCAAATAAACTCATCCTGGACCCCTAAAACTTAGGTAGATCATATACATGACTAGAAAAAGACTTCCAAGTTGAAATTCCTAAGCTAATTAAGTTAATTAAACTTAATTAACTATTTACAAGTTGCTATGAGAAGAGAATTTGATTTTAATTCTCAGATTAATTCGAGGACAAATTAAATTGGAATTTCTTATTGCCATTTCTCAACAAGGCAGAGTGACCTAAGGAGAAGGGGAGAGGGTTACAAAGGGAGAAAGGTATCCATCCATCACCATGAGAAAAACCCTAGAGTGCCCAGGAGCAAAGAAAAAAGCAGATGGTCTAGTTGAGGAGATGTGTAACAAAAGATCAAGAGCCGGGGCAGTGTGGAGGGGAGGATCAAGACAAGATTCCAAGAACTACAGAGAAGACGAAGAGGAAGAAATGTAGTCAGATTTCTGAAGGTAGTAAGGTACGTCAGGTGATCTAGAGCATGGTAGATGAAGGGAGGCATGACTGAAAGCCAAAAAAGATTCAAAGTTGAGAGGGTTAGGCTTTTCTAGGGCAGGTTCTAGCGAAACCGTAGAAACGACGACTAGATGGGCCGGTAGATCGTGACCGACCGGTGGAGCCATAACGGTCTAGTGATGTGGAGACTCTGTCTAGATGTGCATAGATTCGTAGGGGTATTCAAACTAATCAACAAGTTCCTCATCCATCTTAACTGACCAAAAGTGATGGTTGACCTACAACTGAAATCGAAATGACCGAAAGTTGCCTCAACTAGCATAAAAGTTACCCACCTATTCCCCATGTTGTGGATCTGTATGAAGGCGAGAAAGGTTCTGCGGTAATTGACCACGCACAACACAAACTGATGATAAACCTTAACCATAACCTCGCAAGAGATGCGTGATCAAAATCTGTTGTGACTTCAAAACCATCTTTTTCCTCTGATCTCCCTCTACGCTCTCACTCACCATCAATAATTAAGATTATTAATATAAAAATTGTGATTAAATGAGAGTGAATTTTGTTTTATTAATAGTTAGTATTATTTTTAATTAATAAAAATTGTTATATTTAATTAATAATAATTTTCTATTATTAATGATTATTTAAATACCTACTACTAAATTATAATAAATTTATTTAGAAATATAAATTATTTTAACTAATAAGAATGCCCCCCAAAAATAAAAAATTACTAATAATATACTATAATATTAATTATTACTAATCACAA
>APFE030737988.1:39839-86946 GCA_000404065.3 Pinus taeda | reverse complement strand
TTTATGAAGACCGAACCTAGTTACATTTCCTTCAACACTCCCTCTTAACTAGGGAGGTATTCATACAACATTACAAGGTGTTTGGCTCCTATCAATCTTGACGAATTCACATAAGAGAAACAGAATTTGGAATCCATCTGTTATAGCATCATATCCATGAGCGTTGTCATAGTGTAAGGCCTTGACTAACAGCTCCATCTCTTCATGAGATCATGACCTACAATGCTAGCGAGATCAATGATTTATAGACACCTTCATCATTATCTCTCAAGGTACATACCCACCCAGGTGTTCTCTGAGTATGACCTTCTAGGACTATTCTTGTCTTGGGTTCCCAACCCTAAAAAAATATCGGTCCTCTTGCCTACTCGTCTTGGATCCCCTACACATCCTCAAAGAGTATCGGATACCAGATGATTACCCAATCCTCCCATTCTTTCTTCCCAAGTGAAGACAAGAATGTTGTGTCTATCTTGTGTCTACATTTCCATTCATGGCCTTCATCTAGACTTACGGCTATTAGTCTTGGTCTAGTGCATGACCCATGAAATGGAAAAACACAATTGTCACTCCTTTGTAATCAGGGGTGATCCAAAACTCCCTCTTGATCAGGGAATTGTCAGAGCTCCCTCTTAACTAGGGACTCTTTCATTCATCAGCAACTTCTTCATGGGTCCTTCAACTGCTTGATTTCCTTCCTTTCTTTGATTTCATGAAGTCTTTGTTCGAACTTCTTCTAGGTAGGGCACCATCCATCGATCACTTTCCTTCCTGGTTTGTCATGTCATTGCTTCCTTCGTGGAAAGTGTCTTTCTTACCTTACATCAGGTTTTTCTTGTCATCTGAGTACTCCTTTGTCATATGTCCATGCTTCAGAATACTCTTCTCATGGATGCTTCGTTGTATTTGCTTGTTTACATGCTTCAACCGAGTAGCCCATCATGACTTCATCCTAATGTTGCTTCAGCATTACTTTTTCTTTTGTTGGATGGCTTCTTCATCACAACATCTTTGTAGAGTAGAATCAGTTATCTGCATATTTCATATCTCCAAGGCCTTCATAGGTGTCAAGGGTCCTTCCTTCCTTTGTCAGAGTTGTCCTACATTCTTTCAGGAGATATCTTCAAAGTATCTTGTCAGATAGTGATTATTGGTGATTATGGTGTTCTTCACATGCTTGATATCTTTCTTCATTTGCTTCTTCTTAGATAGATAGGTCAAACATCTTATGATTCTTGTGAAAGCATTTCTTTATTGCTTGCTTACTGGACCAGTCAACATTTCTTCTTGCTTTGTAGTCAGCAATCTTATACTCCTTATGTGAGCATATTCTTTTGTTGACCTTCATTGCATTGTAGTACATGCCTTCGAGCATGTCCTTGGTGAAAGAGATTCTTTCATACTTGATCATGTTATAGAACTATTCCCATGACTCAATAATACACAAAAGATGACATGTCTAAACTTTGATGCATACATACCTCATCTTGATTCTCCTTTGATCATCTTAGCTTCATTTGGTTGTCCTTGGTGTGGCCCTTCTTGCTTCATCTTAGCTTGCATGCATATCATCTTTTTCTTGAATCCCATGAATGAGATTCCCAATGAGACATCTTCTTTGGTTCATGAACCTTCTTTTGAAAATTCCATCATTGGATCTTAAAGACCCTTGAAAAGTATTAATGTCATTTGTTGTCATAAACCCTATGTTGCAACAAGTCCTAGAAAAATGCATTCTTGCAAATGTTTCTTTTCTTTTGATGATGGAGGTCTTCTAAAATTTCTTAATCATGATCAATTTTATTTCATTATGGATGAGGTCCTATACTAGGTATGCTCCTTCTACATGAATATCTTGAGCTATATTTACCAAGCTCCTATATTCTAGAAGATGATTCTAACCATGCATTATGTTCTTATTTATAAATGCTTCTTCTACATGAGTATTTTGAACTCTGTACATCATGCTTCTAGATTCTAGAGGATGTTTCTAGCCATGCATTTTTATTCTATTCCTACATTCTCCTATATTACTCAAAAACTTGAAAGAAGACTTGAAGTAAATAGTTTGACTTAGTCATAGTAGAGATCCGGAGGATCTTCCTTCTTTTGCTTCTTGTTTTCTTCTTTCATTTCTTAAGTCACATGAGCTTCTTCCCTTTTCCTCTTGTTGTTGTTGTCCTTCTTAAGCTTAGTACAATTCCTTTTGTAGTGTCCATATTCTTGGCATCCAAAACATTGGATTTTGGACATGTCTTTGTTCTTTGTTCTTCGTGGACCAAATTTGCCAAATTTACCCTTCTTTTGGCCATGGTAGCAAATGCTCACTCCTTTGATCCCACATCTTCCTTTGCTTTAAGTCTGGTTTCCTCTGTGCTAGATAGAGACCACATTTCACTGAGTGTTGTTGCTTCCTTCTTGGCATATATGCTTGATGTGAACTTGCCCCAATTCTCAAGTAGAGCATTGAGTACTACATTGTCATCTCTCTACTAGACATGACTTAACCAATCTCTTTAAGTTGATCTCTCATTTCAAAGATTTTCATGAAGTAGGGAGCTATTCCTTCCTTTGTTATCTTCATCTTGTATAGTTCATTCCTTAGAGATATTACTTCTTTGGTTGTGGATACGGAGAATAGCTCTACTAGCTTATCATAAATTTCTTTTGGTGTTTCAAATTTGGAGACATAAGGAATGAGAGTCTTTGATTGATTATATTAGAATCCTTTGTGCTCTTGTCTCATCCTTATTGTACTTAGCTAAGGCTTGAGTTTGTTCCTTAGCAGGGAAAGTGATATTCCCTTTGATATGTTCTAGAACTTCATTCCCCTTGAGAAGTAGATTAGTCCTCTTCTTCCATGCAAGAAAGTTATTGGCACCTACCAATCTGTTGCTTTCCTTGCAAAAAGACATTGATGTATATTCAGAAGGGGACATATACTTATAGATTTTGAAATGTAATGGATTTGCTTCCTCCTTGAAGACTTTATGGCTTGCCTTCCTTGGATCTTGATGTTCCTCAAGTTGCCTTCTCCAAGTGGACTTGCTTGATGATGAAATTTGTTTGATGACTTGTAGCTTGATGTAGGTCCTACTTCGATCTGATCTTCTTTGTAGGTGCCTTTATGTAAGGCTCTTCTTCTTGCTATGTAGACTTCCTTGATGAATGATGGATTGCAGACCTTCTTGTCCTTGAAATGACTGAGACTTCTAGGCTTGATGCTTCAACCTTGTAGATGTCCTTCCTTGATAAGTGTTATTGAGTTGCCCTCTCCTTGATGTGTCACCTTAGCTCTGATACCATGTTGAAGAATCTAAGGCAAATATGCGTAGTGCGATTCTTCGTTATTTGATAACAATTTGTAAGGTCTTTTTACTTTTTCTTGTTAGCTTAATCTTCTTCTTATTATTATTAATGCATGTGTGTGTACTTCATCAAACTGCCACCAAAACATAAGAACAAGAACACAAGATATTGGCTCTCTGCCAAGGCCAAAACCTCTCGTCTCTTGAGAGGAAAACCCTTCAGTAAGTTTTTCCCTTATTGAAGCTTCTTTCTTGATCAATGCCAAACCCTAGACCTGATAAGAAGATCCTCCAAGCACAAGTCAAGCCCTTTCCTCTTTCCTTCACTTTGTTCTCCGACACATAGGCTTCCTCCCTCTAGCACTTTGCTCCTCAGCACTTAGTCTTCCTTCTTTGTTTCTTGTCTAGAGATAGACCTTCCTTGAGTGAGCCTTCTAAATGAGGTGTTCCTCTTCTATCCCTTGCTCACGTAGACTTCTTCTTTGACCAAACGAGACCCTTCTTGAGATATGAGTGTATGCCCTAGTTTCTCGCACGTGTGGGAGTTTCACTAGGTGTTGTATGCCGTTCTCTTCTTTGCTTGAGTGTCTTTCTTCTACGCTTTAGTAGGAGGCCTTGTAGGCCTACTTTGATAGCCCAAACAATGAGATATATGTGACTGTGATAGTGCTATTGTAATGACCGTAGATTTCCCTCCTTTTCTCGCACGTGTGACTGTTATAAGCTTCAAATCAACCCTATTTACTTTGCTATCCTTTCTTGCTTCCTCACTTGAGTGGGAGGCTCTTTAGGCCTATAATCTTAACCCAAACAATGCAGTTTGTGTGACTGTGATAAAGGGCTTCTATGACAACAGAGAGACCCTCTCCCTCTTCGCACGTGTGACTGTCTTTTAGCCCTAGAACAAACCTTAAAGCTTTGGTGTTTCTTCCTTCTTCTTCGCTATAATTGGAGACCTCTTCCCTTATCTTTCTGTACCCTTTACTCGTCCTCTTTCTCGCTGATTTCAGAGATGATTTTTTTTTCTTTGAAGAGGTCAAATGGCTCCTTATATAGGACTCTATCTCCTTCTTTTAGGCCGACTTGCTTGACATAATTCGAGTTGCTTCTTTTGATGGTGCCATTGCTTGGAGGAGGCTTATGACTTTGCTTGGAGGTCTTCTTATGACCTTGATACATATTCATACATGGTGTAACATACCCTTAAGGTCTTCAACCTTTACTTCTGACTATTTGAATCACCTATAGCACTTTAACTAGTGCTTGACCTATTTCAATGAGCAAGAAACTCATTGACATATATTATAAAAATAATACTTATTTTCTTGAATAAGTACAAATATCAAAAATACATTTATGAAGACCGAACCTGGTTATATTTCCTTCAACAAAACCGCTCTCATGCCCTCCAGCTCCTCGCTATGTTGCAGAATAGCGTCTCACACTAACGAGGCATTCCTTTTTAATGCTACAAGGTCGGTCTGAAACTGATGGAACTGTCATGGGCATCTATCACCTGTAAAATTGGTCACAACTCCAAATACCTCAGCAATAGTTGGCATCTCATCCATGGGTGGCACCTCCTCAACAGATGGCTCTATGGGTGTAGGCTCTCTCCTCTCCACTAAGGTGTCAACTGGGGCTATCAAAGAGGTCTCTAACAATGGTGACTTCTGGGCCCCACCAGGTATATCGATGTGCTCCTCACCATCCTATGGGCCCTCAACATCATGCTCAACCTCCTCCTCAAGCTCCGGATATCTAAAGTTAGATCTCCAACAGCAAAATTGCCTCCTAGTCTCACCCTCTAACTGTCCCTAGACAGTCTGCTCCTTTTGAGGAGATCTGGTGTCTTGAGACTATTGACTTACCCCACATGATGTAGTTGTTTGCACCCCCATAGTCTGTGTACCTCTAGTATCTCTAATGAATGGATGAAGATGGGTCTCGTCTATCAACCTCCTCAACTGGGCAAACCTCTCATTGTCCCAAAAAATTCCACCCCAAAATTTCTCCATACTGGATTTCCCTTAAGCCATGGGTTTGTCTCTGGTTTCAATAGTCACTGTGAATTCATACCGAAATCTTCCATGACCTTACTGGTTTCCCACAGTCGGGCCAAGATCATGCTCTGATACCACTGTAATGTTCCAAATTGAAATTTATCGCTAATAACAGACACATGAACTAGGCTATAAAAAATAAAATCACAATTAAGCATGCACCATCAAAAACACCAAGAAACTCGGCAAATAAGTTGAGCAATTTTATTAAATTATGAGTTGTAAGGAGTACATGTTGCAAGGAACAAGTGAACCTAGGCTTGCATAAGCAAGCTGGAGCAACCCAGGTGGACGAGATTATCCCTAAGAGTTAGGAAGCTTCGACCCAATATCCTTCTACGCAGACCCAAAAAGTGGCAACTGTTGTTGCACCGAAAATGCTGAGAATGACACTTTGTGGTGCCCGGAATCGCATGAAAATGCAGTTGTAGCTTCTGCCAAAAATACTCAACCAAACCCAAAAAGGAATCTGCCCCAAACCAACCACCCGCAAAACCCACAAAATAGTGCAATTACCTGTTGAATAATAAAACGCATTGTTGAACAAAAAGAGGATTTATGGCCTGAATACTGCCCGGAAAAATTTGCAAATTTAACCTTGGACTCCTCTCAACAAACCCACAAAAACCCAGAAAGGGTTTGGTCTGGTTCTGACCCCTGAAATTTGGCCCCAAATACCATGTCCTCCTCCAGTAGCTGGGCATACGACCTGCCTACAAACTCCCAGAAAAATCCCTCCAGTTACTCCCAAAACGCTGAGATATACTGCCCCAAGGTTCTCCTTATTTCTCTCGGCAAATTGCTAGCCATAAGATCATCGAAATGACCCAAGCATATCCTCTCTTGCGTCCTCTTGATATACGCACTAGCTGAGTGAGTGGTTGAATGTTTGGCTCTAAATTCCTCCAGCTCCTCTCCAAAGTGGTACAATTTGACCTCCCTCGGCTGGCACTCGAAGTCCACCGAAAAAAGGGTGAGTTCTCCCCTTGGAGAACTCTATGCTAAGTAGCACTCATGACCCAGCTAAACATCTTGAGCAACAAAGGAAATAGATGAATGAACAGAAGACCCCAATAGCTTCTATGCTTCTTCTATTTATAATTTCTTCATGCCTCCTCATGTGGGTCCCTCCATCCAATATTTCGACCTCCTTCCCTTAGCTATTTGATTTTCCTAAGGGGTTTGAATTCCCCTTTTTGGTTGGCCCCACATCCCACTACCAATTTAATCTTTCCTTTTTCTTTAATGTGGGTGGCCTCCATCTCTCCAAAAATTAAGTGGGGACTCTCTCCACCCACTTTTCTAAAGTTTACATGCCAAAATATTTCCCAACACCCAATTGCAAAAATAAAAATTCATCTTAGCCAAATTAATTTAATTGGGGACATTACAAAATCGGGATTTTATAAACTTCAAAGAAATATTGGAAGTTCTATTATATAAACATTGCTGGAGAGTTGTCAACACAGACACCAATACAACGTACAGAGCATAGAATTATGGGTTAAATTTCAATGGACCGACCTTTAATGCATAAATGAAGTTTGGCCTTCAACACATAACCATTGTGATTCAACACATAAATGAATCAATGCATATAAATGAATCAGTGTTGGAGCTTTGGGAAACCAATACAACGTACAACCAACATTGGAGCTTCCACAATGAACGTCTCACTATATGAGAGTTCATAATCAGCATGAACCAACATATAATCAAACACGCGAACTAGCATATAACTAAATGCAAAAATATCGAATTTCAATGTCTCTGATATGCCAAAACGCCCGCATAAACTGTGGTATAAGAGAGTCTTCAAAACGGCTCAAGCAAAGGAACACACATAGTTTGTAACGGGTCGCAGAGATGTGCAACAGTCACAAAGCACAGAGTGAAAATGTGTGCTCTCTCTCTCTCTCTCTCAACGGTTTCTTTTTGTTTGCAGGGTCAGCTCTAAGTGAGAGCTGAAAAAATGGCAGTAAATAGGAGTTACAGTGCAGAGAAATGCGAAATTGAGACTTGTTCTCTAATACCATGTCAGGGCAGGTATTTTGGTAACACCATGAATTGATTTCTCCATTATGAATAACATTAATATATACACATAGAGGACAGACTCTTGGGATTCACATTCCAAGATCTCTTTGTATTCTCATTTTGTATTTACATATTTACAAAATATGTTCCCAATCCCAAAGGATTAGGTGTCAACACTTCGATTAGCTAAGGGGTTCATCCTTTAGATACTAGTCCCTTATCTTAATCCATTCTAACAAGTAACTGACAAAAGGAGGGTGCTCTTCTTAACCTCACCTCTTGACTCCATAGCCCTATTGAATATTGGCACTAATCTTGATATCCCTTCATCACCATTCTTTCCTCTCTAACAAAATCAACTCAAATGTTAGGGTCATTTGTGATATCACCTTGTTTCTTATTGCTTAGCCTTAGTGATTATATAGGGAAGCCCCCCTTGGGCCGGAGGAGAGCTAGTCAAAAGTGCAGAGGTAGGTTGTTGAGGTGACAATGGCGACTTTCCTAGGTTCCACCTGGATTGTATGGTGTGGGTTAGAGCTTTCATCATTCTAACATACAATTTGGGGCGTAACATTTTTTGGCGTCGTTACCAGGGAAAAAGGTCATTTGACCCTCTCTAACCCAATTGTACCCAAAGCATCCATGGGGAAATCAATATTTCCCTTTGTTCCATTGTATCTCTTGGTCTAAGCCATACACATTAGTTTGGCAAGCAAGAAAGCAGCAAAGTATATTTAAGGTGACCTGATGATCAGAGGTAATGAAAGAACGCTCAATCAAGATCATGAAATTAGGTCTAGACAAGCCATGAAAGTCAATATGTGTTGGTAAGAAAGCACATAGCTCAAGAGTCAAAACACAAGGGGAATCAAGGACCAGAATGGCCAGTGGTAACAAATTGACAATTGGCGCTTCCTCCAACCATTCAGTAAGTCTATTATTTTTATGCTATATTTTACTTTAAAGAAGATACACAAATATACACACGTATAAATATTGAAAAATGTATATAGCTAAACTGAATGGCAAACCTCATCTGAACCTTATCAAAACAAACAAATTCAAATTGAACCTAATTGTTGATGAACCCAAACTCAAACCCAAATTGTGTGACAACCTGAAAGCTATGCCCCACTTGTCTTCAAAATTTTATGCAATATACAGCTTTTCTATGTCTATAAAAATGTAAGGAATCTTTGCTATCCCACCAATGTTAACCAGCATCTTAGAAAATGGTGGTCATTTCCTAAATTAAATGTCTATGGTTTTGATTATTTAAACTATCTCCCAAGGATATAGATTATCATTTCGATAAGAATTGTTATATAGAACTAGCATCTTTCTTGAATATTATGACTTCAATTACAATTGTGAATTACATCCAATCCCCAAAGACGTGTAAAACCCAAGAGAATTGTATTATATACTAATTAATCTAGATAGGAATACAGGTTTCCAGTCACTTAATTAGATAGTATGCCATAGTTATTCATGCCAAACCCTACAGAGCTAGATCCAGTGTCCTCCATGCTGAGATTTTGTTTACAGTAGAATAAGATCAAGAGTCGTTCAAATGTGGCCATGCTAGATTGGTTGTAGCGTTACCCATAATTTTCTTGGTTGAACAAGAAACTAGAGTTCCATCCTATTAATGAATTGTGAAGACATTTCTGCATTACAAAACTTTAATAGTTTCATATTAAGATCTTTGCTTCTACAGACAATCATCATAATAACAAGATCTGCACAATACAAAAGCAATGTAAGCACTAATAAATGTGGCATTTCACATGTCAGTAAGAAAAGCAGGATAGAATCTAAAAGTTAACATTTTTTATTGCAAACACAAATAAGCCAAGAAATTTCAGGAAAAAAGGTCCAGAGAGATACCTGCACCAGTGATACCACAATAAGTTTCCCTTCAACCGTATCCTGAATAGGAGGTGTTGATATTCCCATCAAACTTGATATTTGTTTCAACACCCACTGAAAACGAGATGTTGATGGATGAGCCGGGTCAATGTTGTTTAAAAGATCTCCACATCTGTACATGTCAAGCTGACAGATGAAATGAAAAATAAAATATTAAAAGAAAGCACAAAAACTTAACTAATACCAATCACCAAACATGTTCTTAATGTTAATGCTGTAATAATATTATTTGAAATGGAAGGGAAAAGGCAAACATAAAACAGACACACATGCCATCACAGTTGATGACACAATGGTTGTTATTACTAACACAATTAAAGAACTAAGAGAAACAGCCCAAAAAATGGACTTAAATAACAAAACAATTGATGGAGTCTTCACCAGCCAAGTGCACCACCCAAGCATCTTTTTAAAAGTTCAAAAAGGAAAACAAGAAATATCATGATGGTGTCACACCAACTGTCCAACCATTAGATCCATACTTGCATTTCATGCAAATGAACAAAGTTCATTTACTATTAGACATATCCAACATAAGAAGGACAAAAGACAGAAATCTACTAATGACAAAAAATATACATAAAATAATGAATAGGATATGATCAATGATATGATATACAATGATGAGTGACCTTGCTATTATAGGCCTCAAGCTGACATTCCATTGAAGGCTATGTCCTTATGTGATGCACTCTTTAATAATTATATTAATATCCTAAGTACCATAGCTAAGCATTATATATAAATAATATTTATTTTAAATACATAACTCATAGGTTGTACACTACAATTGGTTCTCAGAAGTTTCTTGACTTCTCCAGAATCTAGACACTGACCATCTCCCCAGAGCATCTTCCCCCCTTCAGAAACTCCCTTGCTGCACAGAGGCATCTCATGCCATTCAAACAAATATTAAATCAGGCCATCAAAGAGGATATCTATAGATTGTACATACAGGTCACTTGGACTTCCCCCTGATGGGCCAGGCCCGAAGATGTCTTTCTATCTTGAGCATTTCCAAGAGTTACAAGATGGCATCATCATCCACCCCCATACATGCGCAAACATTGGCTGCAGTCACTCAAGATCCCTTTGGGCCAGATTCAGGTTGGTTCTCATCGACTTTGAGCAGAGACTGACCACCATATACCAAGATCTGATGCGATCAGCCAAGGTGTCACCTTCAAGAGCCAGAGACAAAGCAACACCTCATTTTTAGGTGCCCCCTATACTACGAGATCACAGGATGCTACCAATGCCTCTATAGAGATTCAAGAGGATCCCTCTCTACCTTCTTCCAATATCGTAACCAAATATGCCTAGCCCTCTTCATCAGGAACATACTCAAACACAGAACTCAGATCCTACATAACCCACCTCACTCAGGAGCAATTCGACGATCACATCATACTTTCAGGTTGATCTGGTTGATCGAAGAAATTACTGTTGAGCTGAGTCCTAGAGTATTTCGGATAGTAGAACAGTGACCTCGAGTCTTCCCTCAACCCACCCCCCCTAGGAGGCCAACCGATATCCTCGATACCATTGTAGAGGTGTTGAATAGCACATCAGTTCACCAACACCCAAAGCGTCAAAGGGATTAGTTCCAGATGGTCCCTGAGCAGAGTGCACCCTTCCAAATAGTTCCCTAGAGCGTCTCCCCCCTTCAGATTCTCCCTCTCTACACCGAACGATCTCGTGCAACCTAAACAAGTACTAAATCAATCCATCAGAGAGGATATCTACAAACTATACATTCAGGTCACTTGGACTTTCACCCTCGATAGGACTGGACCTTAAGATGTCTTTCTACCTTGAGCATTTCTTGAAGTTAAAAGATGGAATCATCATCTACCCCCATACACACGCAAACATTGAATGCACTCACTCAAGATCCCTTTGGGCCAGCTTTAGGCTGGTTCTCATCATCTTAGAGCAAAGACTAACCACCATATACCAAAATCTGATAGGATTTGCGAAGTATGTCACCTTCAAGAGCTAGAGACAAAGCAATACTTCATTTTTAGGTACCCCCTATACTAGAAGATCAAAGGACACTATCACTGCCTCTATAGAGATTCAAGAGGATCCCTCTCTACCTTCTTCCAATATCCTAACCAAAGATGCCTATCCCTCTTCATCAAGGAGATATTCAGACCCAGATCTCAAATCCTACACAACCCACCTCACTTAGGGGCAATTCAGATGATCACAACATACTTTTAGCTTGATCTAGCTAATCAAAGCAACAAGCATAGCGCTGAGTTCTAGAGTATTTCAGATAGTAGAATAGTGAGACCTCGAGTCTCCCTCACACCCTACCCCCCCCCCCCTTTGAGCAACCAACCAATATCCTTGAGACCATTATGGAGGTGTCGAATAGCACATCAATTCACTCACACCCACAATGTCAAAGAGATTAGTTCTAGATGGTTTCTGAGCAGGGTGCCCCCCACCAATGATCTCCTCCCCAACCCCAATGGTGCAGCCCAATGTTGTACAATGTGGGGGACGGTTTTTTGGCAACGAGCATAGGAAGCGTGATTTTCCAAAAAAAATTAGAAGCGAAGTGTCTTTATAATATATATAATATATATATATATATATATATATTACATGTATATTCAACAACAACAAAAACATCTGAAAAACCAAATTAGTTGCAGAACATATGAAAACATGCATATATATACCCAAATCAAGATAAATATGGCATCCATATTACATCAATGAGTAATTATTTGAGCATCAACCACTTAGATTCTAGCAATTACAAACAAACATCAAATTTTTAAACATAAAACATGACACAGATAATAGAAGGTAGAAACTTAGAAAGTATCAAAATTTTAAGCATAAAAAGAAAGTAGACATTAATAAAACATTCAAATAACTTATCTAGCAAGTTAGCAATTGTCAACATGAGTCATGACCACATAATAATGTTTACAAAATAGGCCACTTGGCCACCACCAATTGCACACAGAACTAGGAAGACTAAAAAGATCAAATTCACAATACTAAAGTCTAAGACCCTAATCTATCATCCATAGACTATGACAAAAAAAAATAGTGAACTACGAATCTATCTACTAATCTCTCCTTACACCACCACGACCATTATCTGAGTCTCCACGTGGTAGCAGTGAAGAAGATGGTGGTTGTGGAACTGGAGATGAAGCCCCTGTTGTTGTTATTGAAGACTGGAACATGAGGAGCATGGCACTGGATGGGGGTGTCATCTCAAAACGATCATCAACATCTTGGATAAGAGCATCCTCCAATTGCTCTAAATACAACACACCATCCTCCAAATTGGTCGCCTCTGGACTTTTGTTCCTCACAATAATGGGACAACAATCGCAAGTTGTAATGAGCATAAACTAAGCTCTCTACATAATTTACATTTAACATGTTTCTTTTAACACTGTGGATAAAACTATAGATGCTCCAAAACCTCTCTGCAAAAGAAGTGTTCCCCATCCATAAGAGCACTCATATTGCCAAACATTGTAGATGTGAAGTAGGACCTCCATACATGTTCCATCAGTCAAGAGAAGACATATTCCCTCGATCTCTAATTGCATGATTGCTCACAAATGCACCAGTGGAAAGAAGATAGTGGCTCAATTGTTTATATATGATGTCACTCTCCTCGTCAAGGACTAATTTATCTAATTCTTTCATATAACTATCCAAAACCTCTGGAACTTGGTGTGGTTTCCTCTTTGTCCCCCCATTAGGTACTAGTGTTGAAAGCCATGATACATGATAGTATTTTGGTGTAAGAACATATGCTAAGGCATGCAATGGAATGTTTAGCATTTTCCATCATTTTTTCACCTCTGCACGAATATAATTGTACAAGGTGATATCTCTAAGCTTAAAATGTATTTAATCTACCCCAACATGCTATCCATGTTCTCATACACCACCCCAATTATTGGCCAATCTGAATCTGCAAGATTGATCTCATGTAATAAATTGGCTCGGTGAATTGCAAAACATATTTAACTTGAGATCAAAAGTAATTGTCAAGAACAGAGTTCTTCACTACATTAGCACCATCTCTATCAATTCTCATTGTTGATTTTTCAATAGCACTCAAGAATCAGGTTTGAGTCTAAGATCACGATCACAAACACACTCAAATGCCACAACACAAGCACTTTGCATAGCAGAATAACATATAGCAGTGAATCAACAAGTACACAAAACAAATTTTAACCCACAAAATGTTATATGACAAATTTTAATACAAATATCTTAGGGCTCCTGTGCCAGGGATCATGGCCCTTACATATAGCCCTGATACAAGATACAATTAGGGCTTGGTGTCAACAACTATGACCACCAATCTTTCCCTGAACAAAGTACACTTGACTTATGTTGATGTAGCGCTCCACAATCCTTTCAATCCACGTACTTTCAACACATCAGGTGGCTACTTTGCCTCCCCTTCTATTGATCACTACAACTTCTGCCACTTCATAAAACTTGCATCTCCAAATCAACCCTCATGGCTGCTCCAAGATGATTGAATATAGGCTCACTGATCTTCCCACTAGCAGCCCTCTTGCTCCTCCAAGGTGTCTACTCTTAGGGTCTTCACAACTACCCTCTTCTTGCCTCTCTGCTACTCCAAAGATGACAAAACTTAGGGCTCAACAATCAGACCACATATCAACAATATGCCTCCTTGCATCTCTTGAACTAGGGCTTCTGACCACAACCCTCTTTTCACTGCTTTGCAAACCCCAAACCCCTAAACTAGGCCTTGACAATTTGCACTCTTATCAGTCCTCTAATAGCCACTTAGATGACTAAACTAGGGCATCAATACATTGCCTATTAATAGTCCATCAACCCCTTCAATGAACATTGTACATGAGGTCTTTATGCTGCCCGCTTAACAATGTCCTAGCTGCTCCAAAATGATGATCCTTGGGCACTTTAGATAGCCCACACAACAGTGACAATGGTACCCCCTGTCATTGTACTTGGGGCTTCAACAACTTATGTTCAAAACACTATTGAACATATCAGCAAATGTTGCTTTCTTCTTTACTTCAAGACAACCCCTTTCACATCTGCCCTAGACACATCTCTGTCCACACGTCCAGTTGTACCAGAGTACATTGCAGCCTCTCTTCCAATTGTAACATCTGCGAACATCACCCGAAGTCAGCGTCATAGTGGGTACAACTCCTACCACTGGTCCCAGACCAGTATCATTGATCCCAGATCAATGAAGGTCATCCTAGTGTAGGGAGTACGGTAGATACAATGATGTGTCCATCGGTACTACTATGGTCCCTGACTTCATTTCCCTGCTCATTGATCAGATGAGAGGTACTTCCCATGAGTCCCAGACTGCATGGGTAGGATGCCTTGACAGGAGAACTTAATCAACCCCGTCCTCACAAGAGAACTAATCATCTTGATACACAATCACCACGGAGAACACATCATCCAAGCCTCACAGGAGAACTAATCATCCTGTTACATAATCGTCATGGAGAACACATCATCCAGACCTCACAGGAGAACCAATCATCCTTCTACATAGTCACCATGGGGTGACACCACCAGGGGATAGTGAATCACCCTGTGGTCATATGTCACTCCAAGAAGTACCTCGCACCCCCCCAGAGCTCCCAGAGCTCAATGCATCATACAGGACCCTCATCAGAGGGTCTTTGAACAACACCAAGTTGTTCTCGAAAAGTCAGAAATTTGACTTTCCCTAGAGGCTTTGTCAGAATGTCGGCGACCTGTTCATTTGTACCGATATGTTGGAGCCTTATAGCTCCCTGCTGCACCATATCTCGAATATAGTGGTACCTGATATCGATATGCTTGGATCAATCATGAAATACGAGATTCTCTGACAAACGAATCCCACTCTGGTTGTCACATAGGATCATAGTGGTATCCAGTGTAAATCCAAACATCTCACTGAAGAGCTTCAGCAACCAGACTTCCTCACATGAGGCCATGCTAGCAAAAATATACTCTGCCTCGGCGGTGCTCAAAGACACTTCTGCTTCCTGCTCATCCAGGATATCGAAGCAGACCCCAAGGTGAAATAGCACCCGAAAGTGCTCTTACGGTCCACCACATTGCCTGCTCAATTAGCATCAGTATATCTAAGTAGTCTCACATCTCCGGCAGTGTATCTTAACCCAAAAGTGATTGTGCCACGAAGATATCTCAACAGATTCTCGACACCAATCCAATGTAATTGCTGAGGTTCAACCATATGTTGACTAAATGTGTTGACTGCAAAACATATGTCTGGACGGGAGTTCACCAAGAACATTAATGCTCCGACAAACTGACGATACTCGGTGGCATTTCGTAAAACAGGTCCAGCAGCACTACCGCTTAACTTTTTGAAGTCAAGCTCCATCGGGGTAGTTACGAGCTTGCAATCCACCATACCGAATCTTTCCAGAATCTTCACCACATATTTTCCTTGAGATAGGAAAACTTCCCGTGGCTTCTGCCAAACTACAAGTGCTAGGAAATAGTGCATCAGTGCTAGGTCCTTCGTTTCAAATTCAGAAGCCAACTCCCTCTTACATTTGTGAATGAGGGTTTGCACCTATTAGGAAGAGGTCATCCACATAGAGCACCAGTATGAGAGGTTTGTCATCTTCAACCTTAAAGTAAAGGTTAGGATTGGCTTCACTCCTAGTTAATCCCAGCTTCATCAAGTAGTTATCGATCCTCTCATACCATGCTCGAGGTGCTTGCTTCAGCCCATAGAGGGCTTTCTTCAACCTGCATACATGAGATTCTCGATCATAAATCTCAAATCCTTCGGGTTGCTCCACGTAGACCTCTTCTTTGATCGAACCATGCAAGAACGCGGTCTTGACATCCATCTGATGTAGGTTCCATCCTTGTGAAGCCGCAAGGGCTATGATCGAGCGGATGGTGGTATATCTGGCAACAGGTGCAAATATCTCGTCATAGTCTATACCTTCCTTCTGGGAGAAGCCACGAGCGACAAACGAGCCTTATATTTTTCCGTACTTCCATCTGCTACATGCTTTATCTTGTAAAGCCATTTAGAAATGACAATTGTCTTGTCTTGGGGTTTGGGAACTACTTCCTAGACATCATTGTTCATAATAGAATCATATTCTTCGGTCATTGCATCCTTCCATACTTGATGCTTGACAGCATCTGAGAATGATGAAGGCTCATTTTGTATGATCGTGCTCATGATAGTCAGGTATCCCTGATACCTATTGGGTTTCTTACTTTCACGGAAGGTTCCTCGGGGTGTAGTGTCTCCTTCAGCATCATCAAATAGCCCCCTAAGCCAAGAGGGCCTCTTCCTAGAAGAGGAAGGCTCAGGTGGAGCAATAGGATCCATGGGTTCTTCCACATCAAGCATTGATTCATCATCCTTTTCTTTCGATTCCCTGGTGCCAGCTTCTTGAGAGCTCCTCAAAGTTGGAAAATTGTCCACCTTAGTGAGAGCCATATCTTCATCAAAGGTGGCATCATGACTAATCACGACTTCCCTTTGACTGGCAACATAGATTCTATAACCCTCAATATTTTCACCATAGCCCACGAAGATTCCTTTCTTTCCAGATGCACCCAATTTATTCCTTTTCTCTTTCGGTACATGAAAATATACAAGGCTTCCAAAGATTCTAAAATGAGATACGTCAGGTTTCTTACCGATGAACATTTCTTCAGGAGTCTTGGAACCCAATGCTTGATGAGGGCATCGGTTTTGTACATATATGGCAGTGTTTGCAGCTTCGGCCCATAGAAACTTCGGAAGTCTTTGATCATGGAGCATGGCACGGACAGCTTCCACAATAGTATGGTTCTTCCTTTCTGCCACACCATTCTGTTCATGAGCATATGGTGTAGTAATCTCTCTCTTGATGCAAGCCTCAGATATGTTTGAGTGAACCAGTTGTAATATGTCGGAGGCCTTGCTTTGGCTTGAGGGGAATGGTCCCCTCTTGAGCTTTTCTTCGGCACATCCCGAACATGCACCTTCTTTCTCTACTCGGAATTCGGGCATCCCGGTTACCATTTGTCTTACATCGGGTAGAGCTTTATAATGACGGTGGGAAAACCTCCGATGCCAAAGTTCGAACTGAAGAGATGTGTCACAAGACATGACACCTAGCGGACTTCCACCGACTTGATATAATGAATCAACTCGAAACCCAAGAGTTAAAGCATCTTTAACATTGTTTTTCCATATACGTACCTTGCCATCACCGAAGTTCGCCTTGTAGCCTTTGTCTTCCATTGTCGAGATGGACATTAGGTTATTTTTGAGGTCAGATACATATAATACATCCTGTAAGTGGATCGTGTTACCTTGATTCAATTTAAGAGAGACATTGCCTACACCTTTCACAGGATATTTCATATTATCTCCAAGGACAATTTCCAGGTTGGTTTCTTTCTCTATCAGATTATGGAGAACTTCTTTGTAACCAGTGAAGTGCCTTGAGGCACCACTATCAATGAGCCAAATTCCCATTAGGTCCGAAGGAGCAAAGGTAGATAGAGCAGCTGGTAGATAATATTCATCCTGCTTATTTTCAACAATGTTGGATTCATACCTGGAATTTCTAGCCTTCTTGAATGGTTGTCCTCTTCCTTGATTACCAGCACTCCTTTTACCTTTGCTATTGAATTTTCCATTCCTTTGATTTCCATGAGATGGATTTTGATCATCATCCCGATGTGAGTCCTTTCTATTAGGGCACTCCCTTGCATAGTGACCTAGTTTATCACAAATGTAACATCGTCCTTTTCTTCCACCCTTAGGTCCAACCTTTCTTTTTAATGTAGTCCCGGAAATATTTTTTTTCTTAGCATGAGATGAAAAAGTAGCAAGAGGACCTTTAGGCATGGGCATTTCTTGCTCTTCAACCCTTGTTTCTTCTTGAATGCATCTAGCCATTAATTCCTCGAAACCAGGAATTACATTATTGTTCAAAAGAGTAGTCATGAACACGTACCATTCAGATGGTAATCCTCCAGGAGTCATGAGTGCCATTTCCCTATCAATAATAGTCTCCCCAATAGATAGGATATCGTTCCTGATCTCGGTGATTCTTAAGAAGTATGCTTGCATACTCTCATCTTTGCCCTTCTTAATTTCCTTCAGCTTATTTCTAAGAAACAAAATTTGATTTGCATCATTAACTTTAAATAAACTCACCAGTCTATCATAGATTTCCTTGGAGGTGTTCAGGTCGGAGATGTAGGCCACCAAGCGCCTTGTCGATAGAGTCCCGGATGATCTTCTTTGTTTTGACTTCACCGATTTTCCATTTGTTCTTGGCAACAGCAGTTGCATTTGATGGAGGCTCAACAATATTGCCTCTCACATGGTCCAATACTCCTTGATCTTCTAAGGTTAGATCGATAGACATCTTCCATCCATGAAAGTCAACTCTCTCACGGAGCTTGTCCTCGGCAGGAAAGAGTGATGAGGACCCCATAGTTCTTTTAGGATAGCCTTACCAATCTTCTCTTTGGTGATTACTCTTGCTCTTGCTTGGGCTTTGTCTTCACCTCAGCTCTGATACCATGTTAATTTATGGTATGTTTAGTGCTTAGAGCAATTTACTTTTCTTTCTTATTATTATTCACAAATTAGCAATCACATGTGCATAAGTAAAGTGCAGATAGAACATTAAACAATCAACAGAAAACACGCCAAGACAAGAGACACAAGATGTGGCGGCTAGCCAGGGACAAACCCCACAATGTGTGGGGAAACCCTTTGATCAAATCTTCTTTTATCTTCAATAATTCAGCAGAGGGAAATAGTACAATAAATCTGATTCATATCAGCAGTAGCAAACCCTAGATCAACAGCATCAGCATTAGCGGCTTCATTCTCAAACTAGGGCAGATGATATCTCACAAACCGACCGTCGGATTGACTTCATTCCACCACCAAAAGTTTCGGCTTCCAGAGGAGGTTCAGATGAATCTACAGCGCAGTTCCAAAGAGGAGATCTTCTAGGCCTTGCAAGTCAATCTTTATTTCTGCAGTTGCAGCGTCAGTTTCAGCAGTTTCCGGCTTCAAACTAGGGCAGTCGATATCTTGCAAACCGTTCACCGGATTGACTTCATTCCACCACCAAAAGTTGCGTCTTTCAGAGGAGGTTCAAATGAACCTACAGCGCAGTTCCAAAGAGGAGATATTCTAGGCCTCGCAAGTCAATATTTACTTCTGCAGTTGCAGCTTCAAATTCAGCAGCTTTCGGCTTCACATGTGTGAGAGAGAGAGACCCATTTCAGTGCAGTAGAGAAGAGACTCATATCTGCGCAGTAGAGAGAGAGAGATATGATGAGATGAGTGAGATCAAATGAGGAAAAGTCCTCTTATATTTATACACGACGTTGGTGGGTGAATAGATGCGACTGTTGGGCTTTTGAGCCTACATGAGTTGTAGGTCGGCTTGATAATAATTCCATAATCAAAATAAATTCATATCTCCATAAATACTTATCGGAATCGGATGATCTTTATATCAATCCTACACCTCTCGATGAGAGGAATTTAATAAAAATATTATTAGCCATGAATAAGATGACCCACATGAAGTTTTGCCCTGGTTGCCAATTTTAACAGCTACTCAAATTCACCTCCTTCTCCATTGATGTACAGATTGTTGAAGAATCTAGGGCAAAGTAGTGTAGTATGATTCTTCATTTCTTGACAACAATTTGTGGAGTCTTTTTACTTTTCTTATTTAGCTTATGCTTCTTCTTCTTATTATTAGTGCTTATGTGTGTACTTCATCAAACTGCTACCAAAACAAAATAACAAGAACACAAAGTTTGGCTCTCTGCCAGGGATAAAACCTCTCCACTCTTGAGAGGAAAACCGTTGGTGAGTTTTCTCTTATTGAAGCTTCTTTCTTGAACAACTGCCAAACCCTAGACCCTTGACTATAGGATCCTCCAAGCACAAGTCAAATGCTTCCTCTTTCTACACTATAGCTTCCAGCACATGGACCTCTGTCTTTCGGCACCTTGCTCCTTAGTATTGTCCTTCTTCTACTGCTTGTCTAAGTTAGGAAACCCTAGAACATTAGGGCTTATTTACTTCATTATAGAGAGAACCTTGTTCGCTTTTCTTGGGATACCTTCTAGACCTAAATGCAAAAGTTTACTTGCTAAAGTCTTCACACGTGTTGACAGAAACCCTAAAACAATCCTCTTTTCCTCGCTTTATTTTCCTTCCTTCTTCATTGGATGAGGAGGCCTTATAGGCCTTGTTTATTAGCCCAAAACAAAGATATGTGATTTCTTGTTGTATTGACCGCAGACAGATCCTTTCTTCCTTGCACGTGTGGTTGTTGATGCCCTAGAAACTGTCTTTTCTCCTTCGTTGTTTTGTCTCCTTGTCTTGTTACTCTTGTAGACCAACTCCCTTAGTTTTTTGTGTCCTTCTAGACCCTTTTCTTTCTGTGGATTTCAAAGCTTGTTGTTTTTCAAATGAGTGGACAACCTCTATAAATAGAGGTCTTTCCCTCCTCTTTTAGACCGACGTGATTGTCCATAAGGCCGATTTGACAGTTTGCACTATAATTCATCTTTTATTTATTATTTTGCTGCTTGGAGACTTCATTGATGCTAGGAGGCAATTTGACTTTGTTTGGAGGTGTTTCCATGACCTTGTACATTGACATACATGATGTAAGATGCCCTCAAAGGGTCTCATCATAATTACATTTTGACTTTGACTTTCTAGAAGTACTTTAAAATATGCTTGACCTATTTTCAATGAGCAAGAAACTGATTGACAAATACTATAAAAATAATTTATGTTTTATTGAATAAATACAAATATCAAAATTACATTTATGAAGACCGAACCTAGTTACATTTCTTTCAACACAAACAATCTTCTCATCCATGTTCGAGCTGCTTTCAACTTTGTTGCTTGAATTAATGGCCATGAGATTCTTCTTCTTATTGGCTTTCTTCTTGTTCTTTAGGTTAAGTTGTAGATGTAACATCCAACACTTCTCCTTTGTAAGGCCATCAATGTTGCAGTGGTTATAGTGGTTGCCGAGATATTTACACTGATGTGTTGTGGTTGTCGTCTTTTTATCTTTCAGCCCTTTTTGCTTCTTCTTCCCCTCCTTAGAAGCATCTTGTTGCTCCTTCTGATTTGATCCACTTGATTACGCTCTCTTCAAGCCTATGTTCACCAGGTACTGTGCCTGTACACAAGCCTCGCCCACTAATTTGGGCTTGAACAACATCACTTGCTCCTGTAGATGGACATGTAGAATCTCCAAAATACTTGAGTACATCTAGGTTCTTTGGGGAGATATAAAACATTATGGCCATCTTTCTGAACTTTGTGGTGTACTACTACATGCATTACCCCGACTTTTTTTGAAGTAGCGCCACTAGATCCATTGGTCCTCTATGTACCCAATAGGGCAAAACTATGACTTAATGAGGGCTTTGAAGTCCTCACACTTAGTCAGTGGAGGCTCTCCCTCTAACCTCAGGGTCTTCGTCTGGCTCTGCCACCAAGTCAGGGCATGGCCCTCTAATTTTAGCCATGCAAATGAGATCTTCTATCCTTTCTCAATCTGATGGAGACTGAAATACACTTTCAGTTGCTGCAAGCAACGTTTCAACTTCAGAGCATCGATCTCATCGTGGTATGGATTGATATCAACTTTTGTTTCTATTTTAAACAAGGGTTGAGATTTATTCACAACAGTCGAACTGGCTTGATCTTTTCCGGGTTATTTCTTCGGCTAATCTTTTGTTACTTCCCAATCCCCTAATCCCCCTTCTGATTTGTCCTATGCATTTGAACCCCCATCTTCTCCAAATATTCCAAGCTTATTATTCAGGGTCGTCGAGAGGAGATTTACATTGCAATTTCTATAAGTGACTTCTTGTTCTAGCTGCAAAAACCTCTCCTTTGTAGGATCATGAGGGTTATTCACAGATTTGTTGGCCATGATTAGGGTTTTTTGACCTTTCACCCAACTAATCTAGATCCCCTGCAAATCTCCACAAAATACCCAAAGAAACCTACTCTGGTACCAATATGATCCGTAAACTGTTATGGATATTCCACTGGACAATTCGTCACAACATATCTAATAATATTTGGAATTTTACACTATTACAATTTTATTAGATTTTTGGATCTGTAGTTACTATTAATAGTGTATGCATGCGAATGAAAATTATGCAACAAATAGAGAAAGACAAAATAAAGAGATGACACAAACAATGGACATAAGATATTCTCTGGGAAACCCTTTAAAGAGAAAAACCCAACTCGAAGGTGAGGTCGCTCCACTCTCTTTCTCTATCTGGAATTATGGCTATGAGTACAAATAATTATGGCCTGTGGCCCATGGGCTACTACAATGCACAAATTGTCTGTGTGCTCTACCACTTGCACCTCCATTTGAGCCCACACTTAGGATGATGCATGATAGAGGCAAATGTTTAAACTTTGGGCAATATTGGGGAGCACTTTTAGGAGGCAAGACAACATATCCCACTATGTGTTATCGCGGGCGTAGGGTTGTGTCGCATGCACTAGATTGGTATGTGATGCATGGAGTCCATATATTTATTTCACGTAGGGACCTAAGACATGGTACAGGTTGGTTCCATCAACTGTCAGGACTATGCCACAATTGTTCTGGCTGTGGGATTCAGGGGTTTGGTTGATTGATTGGACACTCTGTTTTGTGATGAGTGGGATCAGGACAGGGGATGACTCGGCTCACACTTGGTTTGAAATGTGGGGGAGCATTGAGGCCTTTATCGCATGGCAAAGTTGGTTTTCATTGTTATCACCATGGATCAGGGTGAGTGTTGGATGGGTAGAGTGTGACATCATGGAGGTGCTTGGTCGAGTTGCATTGGGACTCCATAGTATTTTGCCATCAAGTCCGAGGAGAGGAGGATACAACTTGCACATGAGGGGTAGACTCTCATGATCAGAGTTGTGCAGTGACAACATGGTAGCACTCCTTTTAGAAAAGCATAGGATCTGGACATCATAGGACTTGGCATTACAACTACCCTTAGTAATGAGTTGATTTCTATAAGGTAAGATCATTCAGAGATTCCATTGGGCTTTGGTGATTCGTTGATGGGATGGGGAACTTCATCAGCATGGCAGGTTGGCCAGCAGGAGGGTATTAGGGAAGCCCGTGTAGGAGAGACTTCATCACCATAGGGATTGGATTGCATCTTCAAGAGTTTACTCTTGGAGTGCAGGGGATGGACTACTCGACAGGGCAATTTCATGAGGAGTCAGACAAAGTCATACATCATCATGATGTTTTACTTATTTATAGTATGCAGAGGGCTTCTGGTACCTATACCTTGTTGGACATTGAGCAGAGAAAGGGTCTTCATAGTGACTAGGATGGCTTCACATTCGAGTATTGAGGGATTCCTTCATGACTAGAAAGTGCAGAGATCAGGTATGACTCAGTGGCACGTTTGGAAGCCTAGTATTACTGATGGTCATAATGGTGATCAATAGACAAAGGAGGCGCTTGCTTAGGCATTGCTTGAGGACAAGTAATTTTTGACGGGGAGGACTGTAATATCCCCAATTTTGATTTTCAACATTAGAGATGAGTTTGGGGAGAGGACGCAATTCCGACATTGGGACTTAGGAGGAAAACGGAAAATTGTGGCTCTAGTGGAATGTGGGGGCCACAAGAAAGAGAAATTTGACCCAAGTAGGTAACTCGTACTCTTGGAGGAGAGAGGAAAGAGAAGGACGTGTGAATTAGGGGAGAGAGAGAGTGGGGACTGCAAGGGGAGAAGTGGTCAATGAATTATAAATAGAGCTTGAGGGTCTCACTTTTGGGCATCTTTGATCATTTGACAATCAAACAATTGTTCTCTTGAGCTGTTTAGCCAAGACAATCGTGTTGCTTAGCAAAAGGAAATTTCGAGAGGGTATTCCATCCTCATTTCGGAGAGCTTCAAGTGTCTCCCTAGTGAGGTAATCTGGAGAGCTCAATTCAGGGTTTCCTTTGAGCATCATTGCAGGAGTTTAATTAGCAGTACGCATTTCTTGGGCGCAGAGGTATTTCCGTGGAGCACATTGTGGGAGCAAACATGGATTAGAGGCTCTGGGTTTTTGTAGGAAATTATCTTATTATTTGACTAGAGTTTGGATAGGGATTTTTGGGTCGGATTGGAGGCTATCACTTCAGTTGATTTTCCTATCTCTTGACAGGGATGTAGAAGCCAAATTTGCGGTGCTTGGGGGAGGAGATTCCTGAAGAATTTCCCTCCGAGAATTTACAGGAAATTTCCTTGAGGGAGTACGAAATTATGGAGTGATTTTCAGGGCTAGAGGTACTTGCTTCAAAGTGGGACGAATTTGCCTTCCTAGGGCTTGCATAGTCATTTTTTGGGCTTAGTTTGTAGTAATAAAACCACTTAGAGTTAGCGGGATTTGAAGGTTGGACTCTCACTTCTCTTCCGGGGGAAATATTGTACGATTTTCCAACTTAATGGAGGAGTTTTGGAGTAGGGATTTAGCAGATATTTCTGAACTGGGTGTTGGGTCAGCAGTTGGAGGAGAACATACCAATTATGGGTAATTTCAGGTCAGTAAGTTTAGGCCAAACCCTTTCTAGGTTTTTGTGGCCTAGGATTAATTTTGCAAAATTTTATGGGCAGATTTGAAGGGTCAAATAGGGATCCCAACTCAGTCAACAACTAAAGGAGCAAGGGGAATTTGGGCCGAAATTTTGAGGTCAACATTTGGCTAATTCCTTCGTGGGTTATTCTGGGTATTTGGTGGAGAGCTCGGAGTTAATTTCCCGAAACTTTCTGAGCACCAAAGGAAGCTCTAGCAGCAGTTCTTCACAACTAGCAACATATTTTTGCGTAGTTTCAGTGCAGAGCCAGGAAAGAGAAGCAATGGAATTGAGATGAACTTATTATTGTTCATTTGGGCTTAGTTAGCTTGCCTTGAGCAAGCCAAAGTGTACTCTTTCCAACACCTCATTGTACTCTCTTCTTATTATACTAAAATGGCTCAGCAGTGCAAATTTTGGTGAGATTTCATTGTATAATTCATGTGTTTGATTTTCGTGGTTTTATCTCTATGTTTGCTTTGTTATTTACTGTAAAAATTCCCTAGGAATATTACATATGTGACCATATTATGCTTTTATCTTTCTTTTTAACTGCATCAACCTTCGAGACATCATTCCAGGACTGACCCAAGGTGTGAACAAGGGGAAAGTGAGGTTGACACCTTGTGGACTCAACGGACAAATGTGGACCCAGAAGGGGAAAATGTGAAAATGGCTTAGAATGAGTGGTAGGGAGTGAGATATATGGTATCTATAAGTGATGCCATGCAACCAAAATCAAGTTTTCCCATGTAGTGCCACTTCTAAAGCCAGTAGCTAGTAAAGGAAATCCCACGGGACTAGGATACAAGATTAACCCCCCCCAGTTGAGGTAAGGGAACAAGAGTGCAGTCAAACCCCTTTCTTTTTGCCGAATCCCCCCACTAATCCATGCTCAAATGTGCTCAAGAGAAGCAAGCATAAACACCCAATTACATAATCAAAATCATACCTTTGGGGTTGGAAGACTCACCTTCAAACATATGATTATGACACATGAGCAAGGGCACACAATGGCTGGCTCGAGTGGTGGAGAATAGTAGCACATCGAGCTATCAGGTGGCTGCAAGGGGCTGCTAGCTGCCGGATGAAGACAAATCTAGGAGATAGTTTCTCCTATAGGAGTCACTCACTGGTTGTGGGTAACAATTCCATAGCCCATCTCTTATTGACCATTGAACATACATGATAACTTACGTCAGCCACTTCGTTGTTGGTCACAACTTCCATTGTCCACTCTCTTGTTGGTCATCTTTCATGAGCCACTTCATCGTCGATGGCAACTTCTTTAACCATTTCTAACCTAAAATAAATTAAAAGGAGTAATTTCCAAGAGTCTCTATTCATGTTTCTCTTTGTTGTAATCATTTGTAACTTGATTAGATGATGCAAAAAGGGATATAGTTCTTATTAATCATCAAATTGTTGCATTATATCAAAGATATATTTTATTTTTTTTTCAGTTTAATTCAGATCTCATAATTGATATATAAATAGCTATGTTGCATTGGCTTTGCGGACAAGGGAACAATAGGACAAGTTTCCAAGATGGCTAGAACACACACCAAAAAAGTTCAAGGAATGGCAAGGTGGGGACAACAATCATATATATATATATATATATATATCATATGAAACATGAATGATGAGTAATTATTATTTGGTTCAAAAACATGAATGGTAAATAATTTATTAACTTTCAAATATAAACCCTGGCCAAGAGTTTATATTTCAGGTTTATTTCGGTTTATTTGCATAAACCATGGCCAAGAGTCGGCATTCAAATGCCTACAAATAGAGAGAAACCTAGGCGGAAGGTTGACTCTCAACCATGAAACCCTCGACCTACCCATGATGAAGCACTCAAGTTGGCTCCTGATGAAACCCGAGATGGATGTTTGGATGCAACACAAATGGACTATAGGGGAAAAGCAACATCCCAAGCATGAAGGGAAGAACAAGTGTGGATAAACCCCAAGCATGAAGAAGAGGTAAAAATGACGGCCCAAGCATGGAGAGGAGAGGGTTAAGAAAGCCCAAATGAGCAAGGGATGGATTGGGAAAACCATGTAAGTCCCTGCAATCCTAATGATATTCCAACTTATTTTGGAACATTGCCAATTAGTTCCTAGGTCCCCAAAATGCTGGACAAAGGAATTTTTGGGGGGTGTGCGGATGTGTCCCTATGTAACATAGATAAATAGAAGGGAAAAAAAGAAGGAAAAAACTAGATTAAAACTTCACAGGTTAAATGCTATAGAAATTTTCAAGAGATGATGAAGTACACAACATCCTAAAACCCTTCCATTACAAACCATGCAAGGCCACTTTATTGCCAGCAACATTAAAATTTGTTGAGAAGTATGTGAAATCTTGGTAGGTTTGTCAAAGAAAGAGATAACCTTCCCAAAACAAAGAAATGCCCCTCAATCATTTTTCACAATCAATCCATTCCAAAAATATATTGGACATTGGATAAACCAACACTCCTTGTGTGTTTCATGACATGGACTAACCAACTCTCGTGGATCTTTATCTCTAGCGATGCGATTGTTGACTAACACCTCCGACTTTTGGTCTAACGACAATAGTGATTCCCAACAAGTGATATCAGAGCATAGGTCACGAGTTTGATACACACTCAACTTGCGTTGGGGGGAAGATTGTTGGACATTGGATAAACCAATGCTCCCTATGAGTTTCACGACATGGAGTAACCACCTCTTGTGGATCCTTATCTCTGGCGATGCGATTGTTGACTAACACCTGCGGGTTTTGGTCTAATGACAATCGTGATTCCCAACAAATATGGCACCTGTGTGTTTCATGACATGGACTAACCACCTCTTGTGGATCCTTATCTCTGGCGATGCGATTGTTGACTAACACATGCGGGTTTTGGTCTAACGACAATTGTGATTCCCAACAAAATATGGCATTGATTCTATAGATCCACTCATAACAACATCACATAAAGGATGAAACCATATATTAATTCATTTGGATTATGTAACTATATAGGATAAGGTTAAACCTAATTAGGAAGCTAGAGCTTGGGGGGCAGCTCAATTGGTGATCAATGTGATACGAAGTGTTATGTAAATTATGAGATTCAAGGTTCAAATTGCCCCAATTAGCCTATGTCAATGAAAGTGGCATACGTAAGCACCTATAGGTCTAGTGTTAGCGATCAGAATCAACCTCGTGTCACGCGAGTATGAAACCAACCTAATTGATGAATCCTCTACTTAAATATTTAAGCACAAATATTATTATTAACAAAAAAGAAAAGAAAAAAACCTAACCCTAATTAGGAACCTGCAATGAAGAGTTGGTACAAGAAGATATATTAAGACGAGTCTTCAACTACAAAATCAAAATCACAAATAACACTTGCTTTCTTCATGAATTAAAATTAAAAAATAATTAAATATCAATTGACTTAACCACCTAGAATTTTGACAACCATAAAAATAAGCAGATTTCCATAGCTTCCGTTATTTACACAAGATACATTTTTAATTTGATTCATTAAATGTCATATTTTCTTTCCGTGACGTACAACTCATTATGTACAAAGATTTGGTTTTATGATAAAAATCCTCAATGGTGAAAATTTGGAATGGAGAAAATATAAGACGTGTTGCTGCTAATTTAAGAAAAGACAAAACTTTGAATCGTCTAGCAAAAACAGCTACGTCAAGTCAATCAAGAGATATTTTGAATTTGTAGATAAATGTTCTTAAAATGAAGAAAGTGGTAGTCAGAGTAAAAATAATCTTGACAAGATGAATCAAACCTGAAGCTCACAGGCCAAATTTATGTGCATGTTCTTCAGAGTGTCCATGACATTCATGGCAGCTTCAAATGCCATCACTTCTGATGCTTTCGAACAAAGCCCAGCATTACACCTAATGCCACGTCTAGAATAATTTTTCCCCACAAAATTTGACTGAAATGATTCAAAGCCTGCAGAAATATTCCGAACAATTGATTGTGTTCTGTCTAATTCTTGTCCTTGAAGATTTGAACCATCACTATAAGCAGTCAAAGTGCCAGCCTGGGGTAGTTGATTATTTACAACTTCAAAGGGCAGTTTGCTCGCACTTCGATGTGAGGCTACCGGATTACTTTCAACTGAATTTAGAGAAGATGAACTAACAACTGAGACAGGTATCTGTTGAACCCGTTGCCAAGCAGCTACAGTTCCCCTTCCCAGTTCTGATTTGTTAGCAACGTTAAGATGTTCTATCAAATATGTTCGCAAACAATAATAAAGAGCCTGCATAAACAACAGCACATCAGAAGCCCAGTACCATATACATTTAGCAGCTCACAACAAAGCTTATACAGTTAATAACTAGATCTATCATAACGTTTTCTATCAAAACTTAGCCAATGAAAACTCGGATACAGTCACTTATAGCAAGTTAGAGCAAGAATACAAGATTTGACATTAGAAAAAATATCTATTCAGAAACTAAATTTATATACGGACCTGTGGGTAGTCTCTCGCTATTTTGAGAAGAACAAGCTTGCAATGAGATGCCTCGGGTCTTTGCAGGGAAAGCAGTAGCTGAGGTATCCATGACAGCCAGACCCAATGAGGTATCTGATCCAAGTAATTATCAAATGCTTTCCCGGCAGGCCCATTTATGGTGTCAAAGCTCAATAAATACAGAACACGTGCTAAGTGAGTTCTGGCATTTGAAACCCCATACTTAATGCCTTTAAGAAAGCAGTGTACTGCATATTCTAGCAATGACTCTTCATTACTCTCTTTATACACCTACACTCAATATAGTAGGCAGAGCTTACAAAAATAAACTATGGCAGCAAGCGACATTTATCAAACAGTGTTAAAGAAAACATGGTTGCAATAACAAATAAAGGAATTACCTGGTCACAATAGTTTCCCCAGCTTATCCATCCCTTAGATAAATTCCTGGAGAGTCTGATCGCATCGGAATATGCCTGATTAGCACAGTCACTGTTATTCATTTTCTGGAAATATTTTCCTTTAAGGCGGAAAATCTCTGCCTGGTGTTGATTTGGAAAATATTCCAGATTAGTACTACTAATCAAATTTATGCCAGTTCTTAATTCTCCTCTCATTTCTAAATAAGCTTTTGCTTGTTCTCTTATTTTCACAAATATTTCCTGCAGATGAGTTTCATAGGTCACAAATTAGGTCATTACATTTCCAATAATGTTGTTTGGTAAACAAATAACAGAGTGTTCCAAAAACACTTCCAAATAAATTGCAGGAGGAAAAAGATAAAAGAGCATATAAAGATTTAAATACGTACTTGAACTTCCATTGTGGAATAGGCAGCATTTTTGTTCAGCTCAGTTACACACACATCATAAAGACCTTGCTTGCGGGCCAAACGAGCAAGCTTGTTAGCGCTCCATGCCTTGTCACCGTATCCAAGTTGAGGAATCTGGGTGTTTGTATTTGAAAAATCTTTAAATGAATTTATTACAGTATTATACATGTGATTCCTCCACTGAAGCAAATCATTCCAGACAGAGAAATTATCCCACTCGTTAGGAGTCCTCAGCCTCCAAATTTCAAAAATATCTTTAAAGTACACATGGCCACGGTTAACCCTTGCTGACTCTTGAAGCTCTACCAACTGCTGGAACTGTTGCAAAAGTGGTACATGAGATTCAACAGACATCTCAGGTAGTTGCCACCAATGATTTAATGCCAGATCAATCAATGTAGAAAACATATTTTCATCTTCAGTAACTCCAGTAATGCTTCGATCATTAAGAGACATATAGACTTGTACTATATGAAGCTTCGATGCATCTTCCACTTGGGCCTTTGGAAGCACATTCTCTTTCAAAAATACCCAATCAGGAATCTTCCATAGACAGTCAAGTAATATATCATAATTCTTAATGTCCTTAGCATAATCTACCAGGATTTGCCATTGGTTCAATTGCCTTGCACAGGATATCCAATGCTCCTCACAAAAAGTAATTTCAGCCTTAGAAACATTGTTGTTGTATGTACCTTGGGTTGCTTTACTCATTACTTCGAAAAAAAGATCTTGAGCACGCTGCCAGTATCCATGCTGGACTAAGGAAAGTCCTGCCTTCATTTCAGTGGTGATCATATTTTTCTTCCATAGTCCATAGCGTAAATCTTCCTCATTAAGCATATGATATAGTTCAGCAAGTGCCTCAGAGCAGCTTGCTTCATGAGGATATAGCATAACATGACTTTCCATTATAGAAGAAGCTATATGCCATGCATTATAACTTTTCCCCAGAAATGTGAGAAGCTGACTTGGTATTTTAGGCCGAGGGCTACTGAAATAAAGTCCCTCTAGTAGAGCTTGTATAACATTAGGTCTCTTATCTTTCTGTCTGATGTGATAGTCTTTAGACAACAGGGTGATCATAGGATTAACCAGCATTATTTGCTCTTCCTTTTGTAGGGAATACCATGCAAATGAAAACACTAATACCCACAATTGATATGCCACATTTGCATCTGTGTGTGCAAGGTTGCTCAATGGAATCACAATATCTGCAACCTGAAACAACATATTTTATTAGTTATACAGCTAAATTTTCATATCCACAATCCCAAAAATTCCAAACAATAAAGTCTTATACAAGCAACTTTCCACCATAACTTCTACACAAGGACAACATGACAAACAGAGGGAATGAGAATATAAACCTGAAGCTTGCTTGCATCATTCAAGAACCTTGCATGCTTATTCACAAGCTCAGTAAAAGAAGGTTTTGCAGCTATTCCTTCTCGAGTGTCACCTAGTTGATGCATCCCAGCATGCTCTGGGATGGCACCTGAGACTATTAGAGGAGGCAAAAGTGCTGAAGTTGGAGCAAGTTTAATACCTCCGTTCTCTACTGACATAGCCAAAAGAAGATCTAAACCCTGTTTTAGCCAGAACACATCACTTAAAGCTTCCCATTCTTGAGTTCGTATTATGTATTCTAATCTCGTAAACACAGTTTTTCCGAGGGATTGATGATAAATGGATAAGAATTTTTGTCGCATCCCAGGATCCTCTGCTCTCAGGCCCAACATGTACTTCTTTTCCACCTTCTGAAACACTTCCCGTCCTACAGGAAATGGGCACCTGACAAACACCACGAGTATTAGTGAAAAGAAAAATATGTCAGATGTTTCCTTCTTTTATACAGTACAAAGTTCAAATATTTGGATCATAAACATTAACCACTCACATGGTTGAGTCTGAACAAAGCTGATAAAGTAATTGAAGATATTCCCTATCCCACTCTTCCAAAATGAGTGAGGATAGATTCTGTCTATCAACTTGTGACAGTCTTTCTAATTGTAAAATCATGTCCTTGTTAAGGTCTATACTATATGTTCCAGAACTAGATGACCTGAAGTCCTCAATCCAATCCTTTACCATATGAAGTATAGTGAGGAGGACACTGGCATCTGTGCCTTTTTCAGACAGTATAGATTGCACTATCTGGCTAATCAAGCACTTGTATGCAGGCACAAGCATTCCTCTTCCACCAATAAGCTCAAGTATTGACTTCATATTGGACGTAACTGCATCAAGATCAGATTTCAAATCTTCAGTAGCACCTGAGGGTTGACAATTTGTCCTGTGAAGCTGTAGCAAGACACCAAATTTCTTCTTAATAATGGAAACAAGTTTCAAAAAACTGGAAAGAAGGAAAGTTGGATAACAAATCGGTACCATCAAAATTTGAAAACTTGACCATACAAACAAAGGAGAGAGCACAAACATGCAAGAAAATGATACAAATTAGAATGGTTAGAGAAATATATCAATGGACAAAACAGTACAATGAATTCAGTATCCTACAATTTAAAGAATAATTTGGAAAATGTAAGATCTCCACAAGGAATTTATAGATGTTTTGAAACATGTTCAAGAAAACAAATAGTATGCGTTGACTCTGCACTTGTAAAATGGTATTTTATAAAATCAAGTTGTCAAGGAACTTTTAAGAAATTGATTTGTTAAATTCTATAGATTCACACCAGATTTGGGAAAACAGTGGCAAACAAAGGAAGATTTAAGCTCGTGTTATCCTAGAAAGAACACTAAAGCAGCTAGAAACATTCTTTGCTTATGGATTTGGTATTGCTACAAGAAGATTGTATTAAAGGTCCCTGTTTGTATTGAAGATAGAACTATTTTATAAAAATATATTGATTAATAGATCAAATAAGATTGAATGATTCAATAACCCTAGTGACGGTTTACTTTATAGGATTGGCTGTTCACGAGGTGAAAGGGTACTTGCCCTTTGACTTTTCATTCAATTAATTAATTAGTTTATTATTTATATTTATATTTATAACATTGATGCCCTCTCAAGGAATGCTTTTTCCTCAAAGCATGTCAAACATGATTTTCTCTAGGTGGGCACGTCTCCATGGTGAAATGAAGTTTCTCTATGTTTGTGGGTTTGACTTTGTTCATGATTTGAGTGTCGGTGAGGTCTGTATGTTTTGTTTGCATCTTTTTGAGAGTGAAAGCTTTAACACCAGCTAGTTTATAGTGTTGTCCTAGCCAACTAAACTCCATGAACTTTCTTCAAGGTTTGTAGTATAGCATCCCAACTGCATCAACCATTCCACACCTACCACTATATTCATCTCTTCAAGCGATAGAGCATATAGTTGTATTTGTAGTTGCAACTCTTGTATCGGAAATGACAACTTATAACATTTTGCTACTTCTTTGACCTTTTTTCCATTAGTGGCCATTATGACGAGGTCGTTGGTCGAGTACACAAAAAGGTTTAGTTGTTTAGCAACACCAATGTCTATACAATTGTCAGTATTTCCAGAATCTATGAGTATTGTGACGTTTCTATCTTTTATAACTCCTTTAAGCTTCAGGGTATTAGGTCGTGGTTGTTAAAATTGGCAACTATGGCCAAACGCCAAACGGGTCATCTTATTTATGACAGTTGATAGTTTTCTTGGATTCCTCTCTTCGAGAGATGTAGGATTGATCTAAATATTATCCCATTCTGACATGTACAAATGAAGTTATGAATTTATTTTGATTATGGACAAATTGTCAAGGTCGGCCAACAATCTCATGTAGGCTCAAAAGCCCAATAGTCACGTCTATTCATCCTCGATGTTAGCCTATAAATACATGATGCCTCATCATCATTTGGACACACTTCACTTCTCACACATCTCTCTCTCCTCACATGATTGGGTACAGATTTCTGGACAGCTCTCCACACATGCGACGGACTATACTTTTATGTTCCAGCTGTTGACCAACATTGACCGAATTTGCAGGAGGATGTTTTGACTACGTTGACCTATTTTTGGTGCGATTTTGGGTAAAGGATTCTATCCTACCAGGCCACAGATATAGGCACAAGAACCGAGGCAATCTGACCTCCTCTTTGCCCAACATTGATTGTACTAGGGCTGGTTGCAAGGTTGACTTTTGTTGACTAGATTTGTCTGGACATTTTCAGACTGTTTTGGGTGGATTAGACTCATTGTTGGAGGCTGAAGTTGACTGGGTTTGACCAAGCTCAATTGAGGAAGAAATCTACCCTGTTGACCAGCATTGACTTTTCTAGTTAGGCCTCTTTTGCTACTGTTATAAATTATGAGAACTTGTAAATTGTACTATATCTCTTTGCTTAACTATTGAAGACTAAAAGAAGATTTGATCAATTGTTTCACCACATTGAGGTTTGTCCCTGGATGGTGTCATATCTTGTGTCCTCTTATCTCGGCTTTGTTGATTTTTGGTAGCATCAGATGTGCTCTAGCCATGAAAATTGGTGGAGAGGCTAAGGCACATGAGATCTCCACAAGCCATAAATCGTTTGGAGAAAACCCGGATGAAAAAATATTAAAAATAATTAATATTTTTTAAGGGGTTCCTAAGTTTAAACTTAGGAAAATTAATATATTAATATGTATTTATATAATATGGATGAAAAAGTTCTAAATAATGAGGATCAAGCCAGATCTAATCTTAGCAGTTGATTACGGACTTAATCTCAACCGTTGAATCATCAACAACAAAAGTATAAGAGGAGGCTTGAGGGTCAGTTGGAGATACACTGAGTTGATCAGTCAATTCGATTTCCTAAGACAGGGTTTGCTGAGAAATTGAGTTAGTGATTTGTTGCAGCGAAGGGCAGTTCGGCAGAAGGCCAAGAATACATAGCAAAGAGGCAGAGAGAGTGTCGGAGAGACAGCGTAGAGCCTAGGAAGGCTAACGCAGAGGCAGCCAGTATTGATCAGTGATTATCATTGATGTCAACCAAAGAAGCACCAGGGGCTACCTAGATCTTGCATGGGCATTTTGACTTTACAACTTACTGTATTTTGAGTCAAGGATCTTCTATATGGATTCTAATCATCGATATGTTTTCACTGATATATGGCACGCCACGTAATTCTTCACAGTTTGAGAGGTATTCGTGTTTGAAGTTAGTAACCGAGTTAGTGGGCTAAAACCCAATGGGGTTGTGGCATGACACTCATAATTGGTTGTGGTCATTGAATAGTAAATAATTAATAATGTATTTTTTTCCTAAAATCCCTTCAACGTTCACTTGTTGAGGACCCTCTCAACTCAAGACATTCATATAAATAGTGACCCTCATATCCTCCTCTAGTAGCGATTTTGTGGCTTCAAACAGGTAATTGTGGCATTTTTGCTATAACTTTTTCTGTGAAGCTTTAGAAGCTGAAATTAAAACCCATTTGAACTAAAATCTTGATGAACCTCGTGACTAAATTTCAGATCTTGGTTTGCTATACTTTCAAAGATATGATCTGAGGAAGTTAGGCTTATTGCAGGCTCCTGAATTCCATGTCAAACAAGTGACATTGAGAAAATCGTCATAACTTTCTCTTTGAGCATTGGATTCCAATTTCGTAAATAGTGATAGAAAGAGGACAGACTTTAGTTTGTTGGATATCGTTTTCAGGGCCGAAGGTTGCAATAGTGACACGTGGCACTTCGTACAAGTTTGCTCTATTGAACCAGGCTATACTCAGGTCATCGTGGGAGATTGAGCATAACTCTTTCTTGAGGAATCCAATCTTAATCAGACATGTGGGGTTGGAAAGAGGACTTGGAGGGCTATCATAGGACAAAATTTCATACCATGGAGATCCAAAATTACATAATACAACAGATTCAATATCAAGCTCCTAGAAGGCAAGAAAAAGCATGCATTCAAGAATCACTGCAGTAAGGACCACACATCAACAGTCAAGGGTAAGTCTCCTATAACAGGGTATGTATGATTAGTGTTTACATTTGAATTTTGAGTATCATCTCTGACATATGTTTTTGCAATACAACCTAGGTATATACAGTGTCTCGGTTATATCTCTATGTCTCTATATGTCACAATTAGCTTTTCGGATGTCCTATTCTTGATACTAGCATTTTATGCTACATATTCTTGATGCTACACCAAGTTTGCTAAATATATATGATGTTGTAAGTTCATGTTACTTGTCTTTTCATAGTTGATAGAATGGTCTTTGTTGTTGTACTTGAAGTTGGTCCATCACAAGTCTAGGGTCTGTCATCAGTTTTTATTGTATATATCTTTAGGTCAGTTTTGAATATAGTCTTGCATAGAGTCCAAGACTATATCAAGAATGGGAGTCTTTGTCTACTGCTACAACAAGTCAACAACAAAAGTGACAAGCACACTTCAAGTACGCATTGTAATTTTTAATTTGTATTTATTCATTATTATGCACTTAGATGTGTCTTGCAGGTAGAGGCAAGTTGAAGGGTATTTTGTTTTGTTTTGGGATTGCTTTCACTGGGCAAATTTTGAATGCAAGTAGAAGAAGATTCCTGCACAAGATCAAGCAAGAATTCAAGAGCAGATGTATCAAATCAAAGTAAGCATTGTAGTGAGGCATCTCTGAAGACATGACAACCATTCAGATATCGTGAAGTATTATTAAGGCCAAGAGTCATTATTGTAAAGTTGTAAAAGAGTCATCATTGTAAAAGACCCAGTTGTGAAAGTGTCATTATTGTAAAATTTTAAAGAGTCATTTATAAAAGAGTCATTTTTGAAAGAGTCATTTTGCCTAGAGTCGAAGAGGCAGTGTTGGGAGATACAAGAGTCACTCTTGGGATGATGCCATGGTTGGGTTGCGGGTCATAGAGTGATTAGGTATTTGGCCAAGTACACGAAAATCATTGTACATCTTATTGTATCATGGATTGTTGTCCCTGGTTTGGGAATCCACAGTCTTGTCTTATTTCAATCATTATAGGGTGGCAGGGAGGTGCTAGGTAGGTGTATGAAATCGCCTACAGGTTGGAGCCTGTGAACACTTTAGGGTGGTAGCGTGGTGCTAGGGGGAGTTGTGGCTCGCTAGGGTGTTGGGGCATCCATTCAGTTTATATTTGAAGAAACCAGGGTGTTGGGGCATCCTTCCAGTGGGAGCTGGAGAAGAATGTTTTTCTAGAATTCTAGGAAGTTGTTGCTTTCATTTCAGTTGGGGCTGAAGATTAAAGAATTGACTTTAAAAATGTTCAGTGGCTTTTGACCCGGAGGGGGTGCTCGCTAGGGTGTTGGGGCATCCATTCAGTTTATATTTGAAGAAACCAGGGCATTGGGGCGTCCTTCCAGTGGGAGTTGGAGAAGAATGTTTTTCTAGAATTCTAGGAAGTTGTTGCTTTCATTTCAGTTGGGGCTGAAGATTAAAGAATTGACTTAAAAAATGTTCAGTGGCTTTTGACCCAGAGGGGGTTTTCCACCTAAAATTCATGTGCCTACTATGTTATTTTATTTACTGTTATTATTGCATAACCATTAATAATAATTAAAGATAAACTAATGCTCTGAAGAGATTTAAAAGTGCTAATTGCTAAGGAATACTGATTCACCCCCCTCCCTCAGTATTTCCAACAACCAGAACTGACACGGAGGCTAAGGAGGCCAGCATAGAGGACGCAAAGGGCCAAGAGGCTAACGCAGGAAGCGCAAAGGGCTGCAGAGCTGACGTTAGGCTGAAGAGGTTGCGCTGAGGAATTTTTGTGGGGCAGACTGAGAGTTGTTTAACTGATGCAAAGCTATAGGAGGGTGACGCAGTCCTTGGAGGGTGACGCAGTTCTTGAGGGTAGTTTGGAGCAACTTTCTATCTAGATAAGAGAGCAATCGAAGTCACTGTGGGGCTATTCATCCGGTTGCTGATTAGCCGAAATATTCGTCTCCGAAGAGAGGTACTACTGCAAAGGGCATTCTTTGTTGGGTGAGCCATTTCTGGCACCCTAGTTGTATTTAGAAAATTGTATAATAATAAAACCCTCATATTTGTTGCATCGGTTTTCCTGCATTGGGTTTTTTTGGGGACGATTGTCCAAAAATAATGGTGTCCCTTATGTTGTCTCAATTTATTTCAGTTGTTGATCTCTATATTTTGAAGGTTGTTGTTGTGTTTACTTTGATGTTTATATGAATAAATAACTTGTTAATGTAAAGACCAAGTAGGAGATAATAAACCAGAAATAACCACACACTTGTCTTCTACTCTTTATGTTTATGTTCTATCAGCATTTTACTTACATGCTTATGTGATTGCTAAACTGAAATTGATATTGGGCTCATAAAGAAATTGAAGTAAAATTGCTCTAAAGCATAGAACATACCCTTGTTGCCTAAAATTAACATGGTATCAGAGCTGAGGTGAAGACAAAGCCCAACTAAGATTAAAAGAGAAATCACCAAAGACAGTTGGACAAGGACAAAAGACTCAATGGTTTCCTCATCCTATTGGAATTTCTAAGTCTATCTATTAGAAATTCTTCCTGTACTATTTGATTTATTTCTTCCTACTTGTTATGTTAATTAACAAGTTATTTACCATGTAAATACTGAAAATAAATACAAGTACAGTTTCAACACATACAGATCATCAAATGAAGGAAGCAAGCACACAAGTGACACCGTTGTTTTTGGAATAATGTCCCTGGAAAAACCCAATGCAGGAAAATCGGTGCAACTATCTGAGGGTTTTATTATTAAGCAGTTTCAGAATACAATCTGGGGGCTAGAAATGGCTCACCCAACAGAGAATGCGCTCGGCAATAGTACCTCTCAGTCGGAGACATATATTCCGGCTAAATCACCAGATGAACGATCCCACAATAACACTGTAGCAATTCTGCTGCTCTTTGTCACCCTAATAGGCACTGCGTCACCCTATCTAGCTCTCCAGCTCCAATCTGCCCCAAGAAATGTCCCTACGTCAACCTCTAAGGTCTGCGTTAGCTTCTCTGGCCCAGCGTCAACCTCTCGGGGCTCCGCGTCAGCCTCTAGAGCCTATGTGTTTCCCACGCTGTCCCTCCTCAGGCTCTGCATAGCTCCTACCTGCCTCTGCATGGCCTTTGGCTGCCTCTGTGTGGCCTCTAGCTGGCTCTGCATCAACACTCTCCCAACTTCTGCGCTGATGCTCCCTGCCTCTCTTCTACTGTATTCACTGCCCCTCAGCTACAACTCTGATCATTCCTTCGATTTCTTCAGTAAGCCCTGCCCCAAAAAATCGAATTCTTGATCAACTTGGTGTGTTCTCCTACTGATGTTTAAGTCTTTTCTTATACTTGTCTTGTTGACAATTCAACGTCCAAGATTATGTCCCTAATAAATGGATAAGATTAGATCTGGCTTGATCCATGACTTTTGGACCATTCTAACTTAGTTTTATATTAATTCACATTAATATTTTATTTTTCCTAAGTTTAGACTTAGGAACTCCATTAAAAATATTAATTATTTTAATATCTCCCAAACTAATAGATTTTACCCAAACCATTTATGGGTCTTGGAGATCTCATGTGCTTTAGTCTCTCCACCAATTTTCGTGGCTAGAGCACATCCGATGCTACCCCAAATCAACACTCCCTCTTAGTGAGGACTGTGCTCTAGTAATACCCCTCACTGAGTATCACCTTGATCATCCGACATCGATCCCTATGCTGATGCTAGGCTTGCTACCCAACATCCCCTCTCATGGCTACCCATGGTCCTACCACTGCCACTGTTGCATCCGTACAGTAGCTCCCTCTGCATCTGTGTTGTTGCCCATGACCCTATCACAGTCACTGCTACATCTGCACTGCATCTCCTCTCATCATGCTGCCCATAGAACTGCCACTGCTAACTGCTGCCCTGCAACTCAGTTACTGAGAAGCAAGTAACCGATCCTCCCAACTCTTAACATCTTTGTCAGGCTAGAGACACTCCCAATGCTGAAACTCCCTCTGTCGCTGACAAGTGCTCCCTCTCTGACCTTTGCGCTACTGCAACAACTCCATGCATCTCGCACTACTGCCTCACGCTATCCTGGGACTCTTACACTATAGCCCTCTCTGTCGCTCCTTTCGCATTCGTCTCTACCGACACCTGCCAATCCAGCTACTCCTCTTCAGGGCTCTCATAGCAAGGTATAATCCAAGAGGTTGGGTACCTCAATGATCTTGCCCCCCATTGCTTGTATTTCGTCTGACTACAACTTGATGTCTCCCCATTTCTTCTCAAGTGGCGCATGAGCACTCATGGCACATTCATCATCTGTCTCCACTTCTTTCTCTGCCTTTACTGGCATAACCTTGGTCTTAGAAGCCTCTCCTTGCTCTTCTTCCTTGGACACTAGCTCGCATAGTGACCCAGTTCCCCACAATGGAAGCATTTGACCTTGGAGAAGTCCTTCTTCTTTCGTTTCTCCTGCTTTCCTGCAGATGCTAGAGTTGCATCCTCTTCTTCCTCCTTCTTGATTCTGACCCCCTTGTCGTTGCTTCCCGCCTTGGTCAGCCATCCAATCTCTTCTTGGTGAATAGCCGCAAACTGTTCCTCCAAATCTCGAAGGCTCGACCTGCCCAGTATGCTCTAGACAAATACCTTCCAATCCTCTAATACTGCATTCAATGCAGTCCTCACCAACATCTCCTCATTCGACGTGGCCCCTATGGAAGTCAGCTGTTCTCAGATTTCCTTCAATTGACCAAGGAAGATATCTATTTTCTCTCCCTTCTACATCTGATATAACTGCAGCTGATTTTCAAGTAACATCTTCCTCTGCATGGAAGTATGTTGGTACAATTTCATCAGGGCCCCCCACATCGCATTTTTCGTGTCCTTTTCGGCAATATGTGGCACTACATGGTCCTTGACCCCATCAAGGATGATGCACTTTTCCTTGGCCATTGCCTCCTGAGTCCTCGTACTTTTCGTTCTCAGTCGGGTCAACTGGGATTGCTATTGTTTTCAAGGCAAAGCGCTTGAGACAATGCTTGTCTAGAATGGACAAGATCTTGGCCTTTGAGACTACGAAGTAAGAAGCTCCATCTAGTCTATCCTGATCTCTTAGCCCATTCACTGCCATTTCGCTGCTCCTCTTTCGAGTCTCTCTACTTCCCCCCTGGAAGTTCTATGATCGACTCCTGCTGAGTCTCTCAACTTCTTGTCTGGAATTTCTTGGTTTGGCTCCCTAAAGAGCCTCGAATTCCCTTCTTGAAACCCCTCTGCCAATGTCGAGATCCCCACTCCGATCGTTTGTGCAACTGCACCACTGATCCGGATTTCTTGGCTAGAGATCCTCGGCAGCAACTCCCTCCCCCTTGGTCTTTCCTTGTTAGGTATTGTTCTGACCACAACACCCCACCACCTTCGCTTCGCAACTTACCCACAGCCTACTATGCCTCAACAATTTGAAGGTTTGAGCCTCTAGGCTCTGCGCAATCCCGACACCGACAAAATATGCACCTCCTAGTCACACCATTGATCCTTCTTGACTGAGAAAGATGACCGGGCATTGCATAGGTCAGGTCTGCTCCTCTCTGCCTTTGTGTTGATCCTCCTCTTGGCTCGAACTGATGACACAGGCCCTCTACATCACCCCTTCCTTGTTGCTTTCTGCTAAGAACAACTTCTGTCACTCGAGATAGTTTTTTATGTTGCTTCTGCTCTTCTCGGTTGATGCCTTCAGTTATCCTGTGATCTGCAACCACACTCTGATAACATGTTGGAATTTCTAAGTCTATCTGTTAGAAATTCTTCCTGTTCTATCTGATTTATTTCTTTCTACTTGTTCTGTTAATTAACAAGTCATTTACCATGTAAATACTGAAAATAAATACAATTACAATCTCAACACATATAGATCATCAACTGAAGGAAACAAGCACACAAGTGACACCGTTATTTTTGGACTAATGTCCCTGTAAAAGCCCAATGCAGGAAAACCAGTGCAGCTATCTAAGGGTTTTCTTATTAAGGAGTTTCAGAATACAATGTGGGTGCCAGAAATGGCTCACCCATTAGAGAATGCCCTCAGCAGTAGTACCTCTCAATCGGAGACAGATATTCCAGCTAAATCACCAGATGAACGATCCCATAGCAACACTGTAGAAATTATGCTGCTCTTTGACACCTTATTAGGGACTGTGTCACCTTATCCAGCTCTCCAGTTCTAATCTACCCCCGAAATCTCCTTGCGTCAACCTTTTAAGCCTTTGCGTCACCCACACTGGCCCTCCTCAGGCTCTACGCAGCTCCTAGCTGCCTCTACGTGGCCTCTAGCTACCTCTGCGTGGCCTCTAGTTGGCTCTGCGTCAACCCTCTCCCGGCTTCTGCATTGATGCTTCCAGTACTATCTCTGACTCTCTTCTACTGTATTCACTGCCCCTCATCTACAACTCTGATCACTCCTTCGATTTCCTCAGCAAGCCCTACCCCAGAAAATTGAATTCTTGATCAACTCGGTGTGTTCTCCAACTGACCCTCAAGTCCCTTCTTATGCTTTTCTCATTGACAATTCAACGGTTGAGATTAAGTCCCTAATCAACAACTAAGATTAGATTTGGCTTGATCCATGACTTTTGGACCATTCTAACTCAGTTTTATATTAATTCACATTAATATTTTATTTTTCCTAAGTTTAGACTTAGGAACTCCATTAAAAATATTAATTATTTTAATATCTCCCAAACTGGTTAGATTATGCCCAAACCATTTATGGATCTTGGAGATCTCATATGCTTTAGCCTCGCCACCAATTTTCATGGCTAGAGCACATCCGATGCTACCCCAAATCAACACTCCCTCTTAGCGAGGACTGTGCTCTAGTAATACTCCTCACTAAGTATCACCCAGATCATCCGGCATCGGTCCCTGTGCTGATGCTAGACCTGCTGCCCAACATCCTCCATGCTGCTACATCATGTACTCCTACACATGGTCCTGCCACTGCCGCTGTTGGATCCGTACGACAGCTCCCTCTGCATTCGTGTTGTTGCCCATGGCCTTGTCACTGCCACTGCTGCATCTGCACTGCATCCCCTGTCATCATGCTGCATTGTGTTACCCATAGCACTGCAACTGCTAACTGCATCTCAGTTACTAAGAAGTGAGTAACTGATCCTCCCAACTCTGACATCTTTGTCAGGCTAGAGACACTCCTGATGCTGAAACTCTCTCTGTCGCTAACAAGTGCTCCCTCTCTGACCTCTGTGCTGCTTCAACAACTCCATGCATCTCACATTGCTGCCTCACGATGTCCTGGGATTCCTGCATTGTAGCCCTCTCTGTCGCTCCATCCCATTTGTCTCTACTGACATCTACCAGTACAACTACTCTTCGGGGCTCTTGTAGCAAGGTATAATCCAAGAGGTTAGGTACCTCAAGGATCTTGCCCCTCATCACCTGTAGTTCGTCTTACTACAGCTCGATGTCCCCCCACTTCCTCTCAAGTGGCGCGTGAGCACTCATGGCATAGTCATCATCTATCTCCACTTCTTTCTCCGCCTTTGCTGGCACAACCTTGGTCTCAGAAGCATCTCCCTTTCTCTTCTTCCTTGGAAACTGGCTCGCATGGTGGCCCAATTCCCCACAATGGAAGCATTTGACCTTGTTGAGGTCCTTCTTCTTTCGTTTCTCCTGCTTTTCTGCAGATGCTAGAGCTGCATCCTCTTCTTCCTCCTTCTTGATTCTGACCCCCTTGCCGCTGCTTCCCGCCTTGGTCAGCCGTCTAATCTCTTCTTGATGAAGAGCCGCCCACAGTTCCTCCCAATCTAGAAGGCTCGACCTGCCCAGTATGCTCTAGACAAATACCTCCCAATCCTCTAAGGTTGCGTTCAACGCGGTCCTCACCAACATCTCCTCATCCAGCGTGGCCCCTATGTAAGTCACCTGTTCTCGGATCTCCTTCAATCGATTGAGGAAGATATCTATCTTCTCTCCCTTCTGCATCTGGTATGACCGCAGTTGATTTTCAAGTAACATCTTCCTCTGCACGGAAGTATGGTGGTAGAATTTCATCAGGGCCTCCCACATCACATTTGCCATGTCCTTTTCGACAATATGTGGCACTAAATGGTCCTTGACCCCATCAAGGATGATGCACTTTGCCCTGGCCATTACCTCCTAGTACTTTTCGTTCTTAGCCGAGTCAGCTAAGATTGCTATCGTTTTCAAGGCGAAGTGCTTGAGGCGATGCCTGTCTAGAATGGACAAGATCTTGGCCTTCCAAACTACGAAGTTCGAAGCTCCATCTAGTCTATCCTGATCGCTTAGCCCATTCATTGCCATTTCGCTGCTCCTCTTTGACTCTTTCGAGTCTCTCTACTTCCCTCCTGGAAGTTCTCTGATCAACTCCTGCTGAGTCTCTCAACTTCCCGTCTGGAAGTTCTCAGTTTGACTCCCTCTGAGCCTCAATTTCCCTTCTCGAAACCCCTCTGCCAATGTCGAGATGACCCACCCCGATCGTTTGTGCAACTGCACCACTAATCCTGATTTCTTGGCTAGTAATCCTCGGAAACAACTCCCTCCTCCTTGGTCTTGCCCTGTTAGGTACTGTTTTGACCACAGTACCCCACTAGCTTCACTCCGCAACTTACTCACAGCCTCCTATGCCTCACCAATCTGAATGTTTGAGCCTCTAGGCTCTATGCAATCTCGACACTGGCAAAATATGCACCTCCTTGCCACAACGTCAATCCTTCCTGACTGAGAAAGATGATTGGGCATTGCGTAGGTCAAGTCTGCTCCTCTCTACCTTTGCGCTGATCCTCCTCTAGGCTCGAACTAATGACGCAGGCCCTCTACGTCAACCCTTCCTTCTGATTTTCGCTAGGAACATCTTTTGTCACTTGGGGCAACTGCTTCTGCTGTTGAAGTTTCTAAATTTACTAAGTTAGAAACCCTCCATGCGCTTTATTTGATTTATTCCTACCTACTTGTTATTTTCCTTAACAAGTTATTTACAATGTAAATACTGAAAATAAACACTATAGTGCATGCTCAACATATTACAGATCAACAACTAAATAGAAACAGAAACAAACACACCATATGACACCATTATTTTTGGACCAATGTCCTCGGAAAAACCCAATGTGGGAAAATCGATACAGCGATCTGAGGGTTTTCTTATTAAGCAATATTAGAGTACAATCTAGGTGCTGAAACTGGCCTACCCAACAGAGAATTCCCTTGGATGTAATACCTTTCCATTTCTGACAAATCTCCTGGCTGAAACCTCGAATAATCCTTCTGGCAGCTACTCAGCACTAATTTGCCCCAGAAACCCCAACGTCTGCCCAATCTGGACTGTGTCAGCCTCTCCTAGCCCAGCGCTGGCCCTGCGTCAGCCCCAGGAGGCTTTGTGTCAACTCTCTGAGCCTCTGTGTCAGCTACAGTAGCCTCTCTGGTGTTCTATGCAACACTTAGCTACCTCTGTGTGGCCCTGCATGAGCACTGGCTGCTCTTGCGTCACTCTCTTTGGTTGCACTGCTGCTCTCTCGGCACTATCTCTGCCTCTCTGTCTCTTTGTACTCAATGCCCCTCAGCTGCTCTCTGATCACTGATTCTCTCTCTTAGCAAACCCCACTCTAGAGAATAGAATGATTGATCACTGTGGTGTTTTCTCCAAGTGACCCTCAATCCTGCTCTTATACTTTTCCTGTTGGCATCTCAACGGTCGAGATTAAGTCCCTAATCAATGGCTAAGATTAAATATGACTTGATCCATGTCTTTTGGACCATTCTAACCTATGTTGCAGGAAACGTTATATAGAGGTCCGTTTCTGTACGGAAACGCGTTTGGTACGGCCGTGAAACGCGTTTGGTACGGCGAAACACGTTTCCGGCTGTACTGCTACGTTTCCCGAAAGGGAAACGTGGCCAGTACGGCCGAAAACGCGTTTCAGGGCCATACAACCCGCGTTTCCTCATTAACTTGTGTTTTTTTTAATTTACTTTTAGGGTATGTTAGTGACTTTTTGTTGCTTCTAGATGCGTGTCTAAAGTTATAAAAGTGAATTTTTTCCCTAGTGTTGATATGCAATTCATCAAGAAGTTTGGGGGATATGCAGTTCATGGTAATGTTAAATTCTTAAAGTAAAATGATGAAAATGAAAAATAAAGGAGAATATCACTTCACTTTAACAAAAATTTTTAACATTACCATGAAATGACTCAGGATGTTTGAGAGTGGTTTCGCCCTCATTGGATTTCATATGGAGAAAGTAGAATTTTAGATCTAACTCAAAATCCAGCAGACTTATTTGTTTTTCAAGATTTCAGGATTGGAGGGATTCCAATGTTTCCATTGGATTTTATCATGTACTAGGGTATGGAACTTGTATTTAATCAAGAGAACCAAGCCCTCTGTGCAGGGGAAACTCCCAATAATCAAGATCATGTAGGGTACTAGGGTATGAAACGTGTATTTAATCAAGAGCACTAAGGTCGTTCGACTATGTAGGAGGAGACTCCCAATACAACAATGGTCCTTCTAAAGAATGGTATGTAGATGCAGAAAATCCTGATTTGGATCTCTCTCTTGCAGCCTTGTAGTTTTTATTGTACTTGCAGCCTCATATATTAATATAAATAAACGCTGATTTTGAGATTTGGATATATAATAAAGGTTGCTTTTGGATATTCCGATATTTTTATTTTCATTATGTGATCATTCATGAGTAAATGTGATGTAAATTAAATCTTAATGTTTAAATGTAATAAACTATAATGTATCATTTATGCTTTATGATTGCACATATATATATATATATAT